>ML800430.1:23482-45713 GCA_009831015.1 Picea engelmannii
TTCCAACATTGTATTGTTAACCAAATACTTGACCACTAAATTATCAATGGACAACTTGAAGGACTGGTCCAGAAGATAATACTTGAAATTTTGTAGCATATATGCCATCACCAAGCCTTTTCCTTTCATGGTTGTGTAATTAAAAAAACAAATCTAGAAAATTACCTAGGGTGGTGTAGCATGTGTTCCCCTAGCTATGCCAACATGTTCCCAATGAAATGGTAGTGGAATCCACATGGACATGGAAAGATCCCAATGCGATAAAATGCATGTTCGGTTCTTGCAACAGTTCAAATTATTTTGATAATAATAACTTTGATATGTTCTACCAAGAAGGTCTAAGGTTCAGATCATATCAATATCTTGTCCTTATCAATATTGGTGGATGAGAACATGGGTCAACACAAACCTTATGTCTAGTAGGTTCCTAGTCCTACTATATCTTCTCGTGAGTCCAAAGTTCATAATGAAATTCCCACAATCATTCAAGGATATATACCAAAGTGATATCCAATGTTTATACCCTCTATTCAAACATGATGTGTTAAGTTATGTGTTCCATAAACTTTGTGGAATTAGTTGTGCCATTAAACACTAGTTGATCTTTAATCTCTACACGAATCCACTTAATGGAATTTGGTAGTTTGCATATTTGTGTCAATTAATTCTCATACTCCCTAGGCATATGAGAATGAAAAAATGCAACTTATGCAGCTTATGCAACTATATGCAACTATGTTGCAACTATGCAACTATATGCAAATATGAAACTTATCCAACTATATGCAACTATGAAACTATATGCAACAATGCAACTATATGCATCTATATTACAACTATATGCAACTATTTGCAACTATATGCAACTATATTGTAACAATTTCGTATGCAACTATATGCAAGTATGCAACTTATATATGCAACAATGCAACTTATCTTGTTTTTTAGTGACAATATGCAACTATATGCAACTTTATGCAACAATGAAACTTATGCAACTATATGAAACTATATGCAACTTTATGCAACAATGCAACTTATGCAACTATATGCAATTGTGTTGGTACCACAAACATATATTGGCACGATAATAAATCATTGCATCAACAACCTACAATTCCCCCTCGTTTAGTTGTATACTACAATTCTCTTTCCCAATATTCTAGTTGGATACTACAATTCACTTTCCCACTATGCTATGGGAAATTATGACAATGTTGCATCTAAGTATAATAATATAAGAACTCTTTCTCCAACCACTAAGACAAATTTTCGTAAGCCTTTTGACAATTTAACTCTTCATTTTCAAAAATGTACATTACTAAGATGGATTTTCATAAACCTTTTGACATTTATGAGTAGATGATTTGTGGCCACCCTTCACAAGGTGTTTTTATCGTCATGTTATTTGTCAAATTTAATATGTAGATATTGATATATATGCCAAGTTCCATGTGGTGTTTTTATTGTCTAATTTATTTGTTATCGTCAAGTTATTTGTCAAATTTAATGTGAAGATATTGCATATATGCCAAGTTCCATGTGGTGTTTTTATTGTCTAATTTATTTGTCAAATTTAATGTGTAGGTGGTTGTACAGTACATCGAGTGTACACTCTTTACCTAGCTCAAATTTCAACTATAAATCAAGAACCCTAAAGAGGTATTTTAAATACAATTTTGGTTTACTTGTAGTTTTTTTTTATAAATAAGTATAACTATTTTAGAGAACCCCCATATACAAAGTCTTTATCCATATCCTCATTGTGGAAAATAAATTAGAAAATATCCCTCACTTCATTCATTTCCATAATCCTAACCTTATTGCTATCCCTAGTCCAAATCCTAGTTCCTACTAAACAATGCATGAGGCTAATCCCAATAATCTAGACCCCTCCTCTCATCCCACACGTTAGTGCAAGTATTATAAGGCTCCAAAGTACACTACTACAAAATGCTTATTCTTATAATAATAATTCACATCCAAATACTTGTACATAGATGAGAAATCTCTTGATGATCCTAGGGTACACCAATCTTTGGACACTTCTCCCCAACAAAAAATAGTCCCTATTCCAAACTCCATTGAAAAATATCCTTCATTACTCATAATGACGAATGAAATTTATTCCCCTCTCTAAGTCCCCTTTTTACTCATAATTGTTAGATCAAAGACCAACTTGCCACTATAATCCTTGAAAATTGTAACCAAAATAATATCAACTTCCATCACTCCTCACCCCTCTCCTTATCATTGGGGCTTTGTACAATAGGAGGGAACTCATCTTCTCAATAATAAACATTGTGGAGTCACCCTTGTCATAGGGAGTTTTCAAGAGAATGTTGAATGTTATGTATCTCCCCTTGATTACTCTAATTTACTCTTGAACATATCATATGAACAACAATGAAATGCTTTATAATATGTCCATTGAAATACCTATAAACTCTTTAAAGATAAAAAAATCCTATGAACTCATCTTTATTGAAATACCCTTTCTATGTAATGATGTGACCAAGACATCCTACATAAATATCTTTCTCTCTTAGTTGTACCTCACATCCAACCATTTCATATGGTTTCACTTTCTCTCTTCCACACATTCCAAATGATACCTTCTCATCCTTCTACCCCATCAAAAAGAGTGAAATTCTTTATAAGATTCTCATTGCAATACTTATCAACTCTATAAAGATGACAAAAACTATGAACTCACCTCTTGCAATACCTCTTCCTTATAATTTTAATATCCAACAAAACATAATAAACAAATACCTTTCTCTCTCACTTTTACATCGCATCAATCCATATCATCTCATATGGTTGCACTATCCCTCTTCCAAACTCTCTAAATAATACATTCTCATCCTTCTACCTGGATGCACTCTCACTCTGATATTCTCATTCTAAATCCCAAACCTCCCAAATGATTTTTAACTCAATATTTTTTTTTCTACCACACACCAATTAAAAAAATACATATATGATCTATTATACCTAGTTCCATAACTGTTTTCCCTTGTCCTCTCGCTGGATACACCAATGATAATTACAATACTTTTACCAGATAATGTTTGCACAATGTAGGATTCACAAGAACTAGCACCCAACCACTACACTTTTGTATACAATAGTTGTTGTGGGTGGGAATCCCTCCTACGGACTTAGCATTTAAGGGCTCTAATCATGCATGCAGAAAATGACCATTTCAAAGGATTATACTCTTTCCTATTCTCCCGACACAAAACCCCACATTCATGCAAAACAAAGGAGTAAATGAGATTCAGTAACTCTACCTTAAGTCCTTCGTTTGATGTCAATCCCTTTTCTTTCACTCACTCTTTGATTGCAAGCCTCCTCCCAAAGCTGGCCTGCATTCACACATGAACAAACAAAAAGTTGCGAATGTGCATTTCATATACTAACTGTTGGGTTAGTTTTGACATTATCATAAAATAAACATTCAACTTGAACACATGATATGGCGGGACAGAAAAATTATTCCTTTTTGTATTAGTCTTCACAAGAGTAAACTTACAATATGTGGTCCACACTGCTCCTCGAAACTGGTCCTGGGCTCCTCTTCAACTGTCCTCCAACTACTTTTATCTATACTTCTCTTTGCACAAGGATGGCTAAAGGTTGGGACAAGGGGAATTCTCAATTGGGTATAGTCTTTTTACTATGATTTTCCTCCTTTCAAATGGGACCCTTACCCCTTCTTTTATAGGCTAGAAGGAGTTAGGTATTTGGTCGAAATACCGGTCATGTATGGCCGAAAGGTTTAGTTAACTTGACCAAAGTTGTGTGTTTCATCAATAAATTTCCTTTTTTCATGCTTTTGTAGGTACATGTAGGCTGTATTGGGGCATCTAGTGTGTACATGCGTGCAGTAATGGAGCAGGGTGTGTGGGCCTTTATAAAGGGGTTTTTTAAGAAGAGTTGTTCAGTAGTGTTTTGGCAAAGAAGGAATCTGAGATGGCCTGATGCCAGGTAAGTATGTCTGGTGTAAATCAGGGTTATAAAAGATTCCCCCTAATGTGTGAGGTCAGAAGAGCATCTGATGGATGAAATACATTACCAATGTTTATCAACGTACCAAACTGGTGAGCCCAGGGACTAGAATTCGGGAGGTGGAATCTGCAAAATAACAATTGTCCCACCGAGGCGTTCATACCCATGATTGGAATGAGATAAAATCATGGCTACCAATCAAATACACTGTAGATCCATGTCATATAACTATATAAAGTGTAGCCACGAGCAATACACAATGGATCTACATCTCGAAAAACGATATATATTTATAGTATCTATCTTCTAGAAGCTGATAAGGCCTGATGGCTAGAGATGAGGTCTTTAGAGCTCAAGAATCAACTTAAAAATATTCAAAACTCGGGTAGGAGTGTAATATGAGTGTACGAATTCACTACCTATAGGAATTCGACAACTGGTCGATCATGGACTAGAGGACTCGATGATCAGGTTGAGGGCTTCGTGGATTTCAAACAAAGACTTGATTAGACCTTCAGGATGGTCAGGCATGAGGAAAATAGACAAACTGTAGATGGGCCGACTCAGGCTTGGTAAAAAATTCCCTTGGACAATAGCATGACAAAATATGAGACTTAGGCAACATGGCATTAACATAAGGTCATGAGGCAGGAACCATCGCAAACTCTCCATATGTTTGGAAGAATAACCAAAAAGAGGAGGACACAACTCAATGTAGTGGTAAAAACTTCTTAAGGTCATATTAAATCCTAGGGCTTGAAAAACAAAAGGAAGGATGTGCTTTATCCAAGGGCAACTCATTGTGTTGCCAATACAAAGAAAATACTTTCCCCTTCCTCTTTTTGGGGTATATTTGATTTTTTTTTGTATTTTTCAATAATTTGGGAAAACGAATAAAAGAATACTATGTTACAAAGAAGGAATGAGTGTCGCAAACATATGAGATCGAGGCGCAAGGAAAAGAATGATGTTCAAAGCAAGGACACTCGGAAAAAATCCCTCCTAGGCAAAGGTGTCAAGACGCAAAGGAAAAGTGCTACAGGGCTTGCGTATAAGGAATATTTCACATGGTTCGATTGAGAGCAACATGGAACTAGCATTAGGCCAAAGACGCGGGTTTGCAAATGTGATTAATAAGACAAACAATGGTAACGTCCTTCAATGTAAGTTTTAACGAGCCCAGAGAAAGTAAGCTCAACAGTATTTCATATTTAGAGAGTCTAAAAAATGTAAAAGGAGACTCCGATGGGGTACCTTTTTCGAAGGTAGTCTAGTTGGTTCGAAAAAGGGGTAAAATAGGACCGATGAGATGTCTATTCAAAGTCATTTTAACGAGTGTGATAAAGACAAGATCACTCGACAATTTTTTCATTTTTAAGGAGTCTGAAAAAAGCTTAACTATGGACTCCTTCAGGAATGTTCTTCTGGACCATTTTAACGAGTGTGAAAGAATAAGGTCACTCGACGATCTTTTCAATTTTAGGGAGTCTGAAAAGAGATTAAATATGGACTCTGTGGGGGTTCCTTTTTCATAAATTTAGTCCATCAGGCCCGAAAAAGGGTTAAAATTATACCTGAGGGTACTCTTCTAGAGATATGAGGCCTCTAGAGTATACCTTTGTTCGTACAGTTGACCATCTGGATCGAAAAAGGGGTAAACTATTGTCGGATAGATGTGACTTCAAATTTTAGTTTAATGAGTGTGAAAGGCCACAAGATCACTCGACAATATTTTCATGTTTAGAGGGTCTAAAAAGGGCTTAAAAGAAGACTCGCTATGTGTTGGGAGTCCTGAGGGTGAGGTCAAGAGTGATAAGGAATCATGCAAATGAGGCTCAAACTCGTAATCAGGAAAAACTAAAATGGACTCCGAGGCCTATAGTCGTTGGTGACAACATGGACACCATAATGCAACTAGGATCTACCTAGGGCATCCATGTTACGGTAAGCTCTACCACCAAATTACGACACTTCTAAAGCAGAAATAATGGTTTTGTGTTGCAACTTGGTGGAATCGATCCTATGGAAAAGAGGAAAAGACAACGAGATCCAGAAAGTGGAGGTCCAATCTTGACTTAAATGCAATGAGTTGGAAAAAATGACTTTTTACCAAAGGACCGTCAAAATGCCCAAATCTCAAAAACAAATTCCCAATACCCAAAGAAATACTTCCTGTGACTGTCCAAAGAAGACTCTTGAACCATCTTAAATGATTTTCAGTTTAGAAAAACGGACCAAAGGGTCCAAAAATTGACAAAAAGAGGCCAAAACCTCTATAAATAGAAGCTGGCAGCTCATTATCACCATTGTTAATTAAAAAATTGACTAAAAGCCAAAACAACCCGTTTGTGAAAAGAATTGATTTCGGGAGCCTCGGTGGACGAAACAACCATCCGCTTGGACCAAGTAAGTATAAACTACCTCATCTTGCAATCTAATTCTTTATTTATGCATTTAGTTTCATTTTTTGGGGGGGTTTCGACCTTCAAGAGGTTGGCCCTACGTCCACATGGGTTGTCCTATGATAGTCTGCATGTACACTCACTCTGTCTTATGTCATAACTCATGTACACATGACTGTCATCACAACAGCCTGCGTGGACCCTCCATTTAGTGCAAAAAAATTAAAAAAGCAAGAGTTAACCCTCCTAAACTTTTCCCATGTGTAGGATGTATGTGCACTGGAGAGAAAGAGAGCATGAGGATATTAGTGTGCTGGTTGGGGAAGACCCTAATGCTGTTGCTGCGTTAATGCAATGTGGATTGTTGAAATTTTTTCTGTGTCCTTTCATGCGAGCACAACCTAGGCTACTAATTGCCTTGGTTAACTATTGGCATCCTGACGTAGAGGCCTTTATGCTAGAGGGGTCATAGTTGGTTCCAATGACAGAGGACAAATACTTTCTGTCTGACCTCTCCAGGAGAGGGGAACCAGTCAACATCCATACGTTTCCCTTTGGGCCTCACAATATATCGGAGTTGATTGGACTCCATTGTGAGGCAGGTACAGACCAGATGAGATTGCAAGTGTTAATAAGAAAGATCTCAGACTTATCCCTGCAGGCGATCGTGTTTCTCATTGGGTGGATTACTGGGTATGCAGATTTGCATCAGGCATCTTGTGCACAGATGAACTGTGCAATTTAGTGCTTAAATGCACATATTTTTATTGGAGCACCACATTACTGGATTATATGAAGAGGAAGCTAACAGAATGTTGGTTGTGGACTCAGAGGAACTTCGGATTTGGAAGAATTCTTTGCTCTTTATTCTTTGAAAGACTGCCCAGTTTCAACCCTCGAGAGGCGGTATGAGGGCATCATGTCTCTCTTCCTATGATATGCAGATGGGTAGTGTTTGTTCCACAACAGGGGGGAGGAAGGACCAATGAGTCCTTTGATGATGAATTTTTTTCTTGCTTGTCATGATAGATCCCAGTCATAGAGGATTACCCTTATGCTGGGATTGAATTCTCGAGAGACCCTGAGATACCGATACCTCTCGGCAAGGAGCGAGGAGAGATGGGTAAGTTTGCATCGTTTGTTTTTTTGTTTTCTTTTTGTTAACCATATGTAATTTTTACGTTGTTTTAAATATATATCAGTTTTTTTATACCAGAGCATTTGAAAGATATGTGTCTATTATGTGCATATGTGGGGCCAGTGAGACCAGTGGATTATGCGAGGAATAGGCGACGTCCTCAGCCAGCGGACGCACCTGCCAACGCAGGGGGACCAACAACAGCAGGAGAGCTTCCAGTTGGTGAGGCTGAGAGGGTTCTGAGACGAGTAGAGAGAAATTTTACCTCGCTCACTCGGACATTACCCATGGTAAAGATTGAGGATTTTCCACCATCTATGTAGCCTCACGTAGTGGGGGTGCCATAGACATGGGTCTGGCTTTTTCGACATTTTGCAAATGCCGTTGATTATTACAATAGGGCCCACAGGCCCTGTCCTTAGTTAGGATGGAATTTTCATGTGATGAGGGCACTACTTTTATATGTTTTGGGGGCATAAGCCCCATGACTCATTATTGGTCATACTTTTGAGGCGCTTGTGCCCACCTATGTACTCTGATGATTTTGATATTATATATAGATTTTTATGTCTTTTTATGTCTTATGTATTATATTTTCCTTTAAAAATGCATTTACATGCGCATGTGTATGTATTTCTTATATGTGTGTGAGATGCCAATCTAAGATTTGGTTATCTAGAGTATTCGTGGCTTGATTTAATCTCCTAGGAACATGAAAATATGTAATATAATCAAAGCTTCGTTCTAAGAGACGTACCCTAAGGAATTGTCGGTGTAAAGTAGGATCATGAACATGGTAGATTCTATTTAACTGAGATACAACCAACTAAGCATCTAAATAGACCCAGAAGTGAGAGATACCAAATGATAGAGCATCACGAAGCAACTCAATAACTGCATTATATTCGGTGAAATTGTTTGTGGTGTCACCTAAACATATACCTCCTGAAGATAATAAATGGCCCTGAGGTGTAAAAATTACCCAGGCTGTGAAGGCAAGCCTCTGAGTGTGTTAGCTAGCACCGTCTATGTACCCAACAAGCACCTTTGATTCACTTGACATCTACCACAGTGACAAAAGATAACATCAAAAATGACATGTCCATAAAACCAAAAGAAACTAGAAAGTAATAGTACAAAGACTATACATATGTTACAAAAAGTTACCCAAGGTGACATACCTATGAGTAATACTTCTTGAGGTAGAGCCCATTTCTAGGCTCCGCCAAAGCATTTCCCTCAAAGTCTACCAGATGATAAGCACCCTTTTTTAGAACCTCTTTTACGATGAAAGGTCCAAACCACATGGGTTTGAATTTTCCTGCCCCCAGGGAGTCCTTATCCTGGTCATAGACCAAGACAAGGTCTCCTTCATAGAAAATATAAGGATGAACGGATCAGTCATACTGGCACTTGACTTTTTGTTTGTGAGCCTCATTGGCTAGGGCTGCATCATGACGTTTCTCATTGAGATGATTAAGGTATAATAACCTCTCTTCAAGTGGAGAAGTGTCTGGCGGTAACTGTACTACCAACTTTAGGGACGGGATCTAACATTCTATAGACAAGACTGCTGCCATCCCATAAATGAGTTGAAAAGGTGAGAAACCAGTTGTAGTCTTAACAGACATTCGGTAAGCCCATAATGTTGAGTATAACATCAAATGCCAATTTGACTTGGTCGAATTGATCGTTCACTGTAGGATGGTCTTAAGAGATTTATTTACAGCTTCCACCTGACCGTTCTCTTGGGGGTAGTAGGGAGACGAATGTTCTTGCCGAAACCCAAGCTTTGATGTTAATTCAATCATCATTTGGTTTTGAAAGTGACTACCATGGTCATTGACAATCTCTCTCGGGATGATGAACCTTGTGATTATCTGGTTGAACAAAAAGAGAGCTGCAGTCTCTCCATCATATTTAAACGTTGGCATAGCTTCGACCCACTTCCTGAAGTAGTCTACAACTACAATGATATAACAGTGACCCCTTGCTGAAGGAGGGTTGCATGTAGTGTAATCAATCCCCAACTATGATGATAGGAAACATGGGAGCAGGATGTGCCCTCATCTTCCAAGAGAAGATCTGACGTGGGTGGCACTTATTGACCGATTCGATACAATATTTGATTAACGTTTTCCAGAAGTAACCGTCTCATAAAATATTTTGGGTTGTTGCCAACCCAGAAAAATGACCGCCACATGCTCCAGTATGGAAGTCGCTAAGCATGATAACTACTTCTTCATGAGTGAGACATCGACAAAGGATGAAATCTACACCTCGATGATACAAAGTGTCATCGGGTATGAGATATTTCTTAGCCTAATGGCGTATACGGTGACACTCACCACGAGAAGCAGAGGCGGGGAATTTCAAAGTATTGAGATAGACAAGTATATCTCCATACCAGGGATCCGAAGAAGCGATCAAAAACATGTCTCCTCTAATACGCGACTCTTCGGGCATAACCTCACCAGATTCAACCGAAAGTTCCTAGATGAGTTTCGCAAAGACCAGTGACTTTTTGGATTTCACCGAAACAAAATCTAAGTCAAATTCCTGGAGGAAAACTATCCATCTACTAATATTCCTTCCAATGACGTGTCATGTTAATACATATTGAAATGGATTCACAATGGCAATGACGGTGGTCTTGTGAAACAAAATATAATGGCAGAACCGTTGAAAAGCATGAATAGCTACCAATGCTAGTTTTTCAATATGGGAATAATTGAGTTTCGGTCCAGCCAGGCTTCATCTCAGGTAATAAATCACATATTCTGAGAGAAAGTCATCCTCTTGAACTAATACCATACCGATAGTCAACTCTGTCGCAACCAAGTACAATAATAAATCTTTGTTATAATTAGGTGGTCGGAGCAGAGGGGCAGTCTTGATGGCATGTTTTAATGCATTCAAAGAGTGTGAAGCGGCTTCATCCCAATGAAAATAGACATCTTTCTTTAGAAAACACATAAATCCCTTTGTGATCTCGGGATAGTTGGCAATGAAACGCATCAAAAAGTTCGTTTTTCCTTGTAAAATTTGAAGCTGAAGGATTGTACATGGGGGAGGCAACTGAAATATTGCCTCCACCTTGAGAGGATCGACCATGATCCCTGTTTTTGAGACTATGAAACCGAGCAATTGTCCTGACGTTACGCAAAAGCTACATTTATTTAGATTCAAGTGAATCTGGAAGTAGCGACATCGCTCAAAGATAAGTCGGAGGTGTGTGGGATGATTTGTTCTCTTGTGAGATTTTGATGCTAAATCATCTAAATAGGCTTCAAATATATGCTTGAGATCATGGAAAGAAAAAGACATGGCCCGCTGGAAGGTAGCTCCAACCTTTTTTAGACCAAAAGTCATCTTATGATAGGCAAATGTACCCCATGGACAGATGAAAGTTTTTTTGTGTTGGTCTTCAGGTTTGATCTGTATCTGATTATATCCCAAAACACCATCCATGAAATAAAAAGCCTCGCAACTGGTGCAGTCATCGACTATCTGGTCAATGAATGGTGTGGGAAAATTATCTTTTGGATAGGCTTTGTTGATCTAAAAATGAAGAAGACTTGAAAAACTTGAAAATTATTGCAAGTGGATGTTATGTGTTTAAAGAAAAAGGATCAGTTTGCAACACATAAATTAAAGGATTACTTATGCAAATTACACATAGACAACAACATAATCAATGAACATAAACATATAATCACAACAATTGATAAAGGAGTTCACCCCTCTTATGGGCTACATCTCCTGGTCCAGCTTCCAATGGATCATTATTATTAATTTCTCAAAAAGTTCTCAAAAACATGTCTTACAATGCTCAAACTGACAAACCAACTGCTCCAATGGCTTCAGAGAATCCCAAAACCCCTGTCTGGTCTCTTTCGGCACCTCAATCCGTCGAAAAATGAAGAAGTTAGGCCTCCTGGAAGTCTCCCTCTTCAAGCTTGCTGTCTCTGAATCTACAAAACACACCCTTCTCCTAATGAACCTGGCTCACATGCATTTTAAAGCGTGAAAACCCAGCACCGGGCGCAACCGCACCAACTGTGCAAACCGTAGAATGGTTAAGGGCGCGCCAGCCCCTAACCGCCTCGGCACCTGGGCGTATGGCGCATATGACCGCGCGCTTGGCAAATAAGTGGTTAATTGGTTGCAACGGGTGTAACCTCCTCCCGCGCTCCTAATTCATGGGCATATTCAATGTAAAAACTGTGGGTT
Organism: Picea engelmannii; assembly: GCA_009831015.1. Lineage (NCBI taxonomy): Eukaryota > Viridiplantae > Streptophyta > Pinopsida > Pinales > Pinaceae > Picea > Picea engelmannii. Next base: position 35,270 of record ML800430.1, read on the forward strand.
ATACCAAACCCCACGCACCAACAACCACATGCAGAGATATTAATATGGTCATACAAAACTTTGGGTTATGTTTTACAAATCCGTGCCACATATTTTAATACACGGTCATATGTTATATAATGGAACCACGGGTCGGGGATAGGCCCCGGCCCGCCCCCCTTTCCATTTAATACAATGAACAAAGTTAAATATATATGCGTTGACATATATAACAAGAACCAACTCGTGGTCCAACGGTCGGGTGGTCATGCGAAGGCGTTAGGTGTTGGGGGAGGTCCGGGCGTCGAACCCCGCAGACTCCCATATATTTTACATACAACCACTAGCCAACCAATGAGTGACACGTGGCACCCAAGGATTGGGCCACGTGTCCTCATTTCATTTTCCCATAAATGGACACATGTCAGTTCCTGACTCGCCATCTATCAACCAATCAACATCTTCCACATCACCCTTGTACGGTCATACGATCCTGCCACATCAGACCGTACGGACTGGTACAATCAGCATCAATTTTTTTGCCTGTTTGGCTTGACGAACAGATCGCGATATCTTCTCCATACAGAGTCCATTTGACAAAGTAAATATACCTATGGAATCAGGAAGACGAGACGGACGCAATGGCACTGTTTTTGTCACATTCCGAGCACTTTGAAATTTGAGAAAAATTTGATGCCCTGATCATTTGTTCAAATCACAAAAATCCATACATACACAAATCGTGCCCTGTTTCTTGTTGAACGACATATGATTTGACACCCATTGGGTCAAATGGACAGGGTAGATAAAACCTGCTTTGAGCAGTTTCTCTACTTCAACCTTAATAGTTGCTTTTTTCCTAGGATTAACTAGATGAAACTTCTATCGAACTAGCTTGGCATCAGGATAAGTTGTGATTTCATGTTCAACTATTTTTGGATCAATGCTTGGCATTTCCTCGTAAGACCAGGAAAAAATGTTGTGGAATTATTTAAATAAGTCTGTGTAGATTTGAATCTCTTCGGGGGAACAGTTAGCTACGACGAAAACATTCTCCACAATGCCAGGGGTTCTGGAGATATTAATCGGTATAGTTTCAGTGATAGTTGTCATATTACCCTCGGCATAAACCTCATGTGTAGCCAAGGGATTGATAGGATAAGACCTACCTCCATTGATAGTCCACGTGAATTCCTCTGCTTCGATTCTTCTTAATTCTAGGAGGAAGTATGATTTGTGATGGAGATCATCCCAAGGTTTGTCCAGACTAGTCATTGCTTCAATGATTGCTTCGTCTAAGGGAAATACTAAGTCTAATGAATCGGTATCAGCGAGGGAACCTTGAGCCCAAATAGGCTCTAGAATCAGATCTAACTCTTGTGAAGGAATTGGATCAGTGTCATCTAAAGCTTGTTGGACTAAAGAGTGCATTGCTTCTGCTGTGGACAAGGGCATTGACACACCATGGTGCCCTGTCCCTTCAATTGTGGTTGACGGGGAAGGAAGAATCCATGAATCATTGAAGTAAGTCATGCGAAACGACGAAACTTGGAAAATCTCAACCTTATAGTGGTCTGATATGAACTTGACATCGCCTTGAGGAGGCGGTTAATCAAAAGTACCCATCAAAGGTGGGAACAAACCAAACCCTACGTTAATGATGCTTGATTGAGGATTATCAATCATCGGGATTGCGGATACCCCCAATGAAGGACAATTGATCAATGGTCATGATCCAACACTCGTGTGGAAACAATAAGACCTGGAAAACTGTAGTGACCACGGCTTGCATGGCATAGGTCCAAATCCTACCTAACAAGAGATTGTAGTTGATGGATGCATTGACTACTTCTACCTCGATGAACAAAGTCTTACCTCCTAACTGTACGGGGAAAGAGGGGATGATTCCATGTGGTCGGAATGAACGACCATCGAAATCGATAAGAAGAGTAGGTGATGGAGACAAATGGGCTGGCCAATGGCCTTCCAACACGCCAGCGGCATGATGCATGTCGAGGCACCCTCATCAACCACCGTGCAGAAAATGTTCTGAGTAAAATTTTTCATGGGGTAAGCCACTACTATCTGAAATGATACGTGGTAAGGGAGATGAGGTTTTAAGTCAATTCTATCCAACATTATTGTACCTAGATTACAAGTCTCCACAGATCCTAAAGCGGATAACAAAGCTTTCTTCTGGGAAGGGTAGCTTTGGAGGACCTCCAAAGCGGACATCGCATAAGGGGTTTGAGACAAATCCTCCACCACATAATAGTTCTGGGCGGCCCTTGCATTTGGGTTGTGAGAATATTTCTTGAACGCACCTTTTGGGACACGTGTCATTGTTTCTCCCAAAGTCTTCTTGATTTGGAGAGGAAAAGAGGGTATTTCATCTTCTTTACCTTTCTCAGAGATGCTTGGCTTACTATAGTCATGTGCTCTATTTGATATAAAAGCATCACCTTTCATCATATACACATTCGCAGATGCAGTATTGTTCGAAGACGGAGAGGGTCCTTGAATTCCCCCTTCCACTCTTGTAGAGGCTTGGGTTAGGTTTTGTCCATGTTGAAATGGATTCGTTAATACAGTAGGCTGCTGATGTGACACAAACGTTTGGGCCTCTCCAAGCCAAGGGCACTAGTGGGTCAAGTGGTATTCCGCACATAGGTTACAATGATACTTTGCCTTTCGTTTCTTGGTGTTTCCCCTGTCAACATTATTAGTGGGTTTCTTATCCCCCTTACCCTTCTTACATTGTTTTTTCTTTCCATCAGGCTGCTGGGTGGCCTTGGGTTTGTCGATTGCACACTGTGTACATCAGATGTTTGGGTAGGGGGAGCAACCAAAACAGTAGTTTGGTTGGTCATTGTGTGTTGTATAGACAATTGTTGAAAATAGGCTTTGCTTGTGTTGTACCTACAATACCATCGGCATGTGGTCCAACTCTCTGTCTAGTTTTATCAAGTATGGATCATGGTGCATCCGTAAAAATCTCGTACAGTAAACTAGACTAAGAATAAATTAGCTCAAGTTGTTGAGCTCTCATGATGGCATCTTCTTCGGAAAACACTCCCGACATTGTGACTTCTTTGGATAGTTGTGGGACCAAAGACTTAAGGAACCACTCAAGAAGGAATGCTGGTGGGATTGGTACCTTAATCAAACTCTTCCAACATCTTCATTATCAGATGTGATTGGAGATAAGGTCTTCTTTTGTCTATTTGAAATTGGCCAGAAATTCTATGCCATCGTCGTATCTCACAGGTAATTAGAAATGGTTTAGGAATGCCATTGCCAATTCTCTGAAGGAATAATATCTCGAGTGGTCGATCTCGATGTACCATTTCGTAGCACTCCCAATGAGAGTGCGTTGAAACAATTGCAATTGTATGGAGTCGTCTTTCAATGAATTAGACAAGGAACAAAGATGGAAGGTGGTCACATGATCCCCTGGATCTTTGTTAGGATTGGCTTCTAACTTTGGTATGTCCAAAGGCAATTTCGTCAGCATAGGGGGCCAACATGGATCGTGACAGATGGGGTCATTCAAAAACCTTGTCAAGTTTGGAAAATGTAATGTTGCAAAGAAATATATTTTTGGTTATTGTTGATGATAACCATGGAAAAGGGGGCCTGGAGTTTACCTGACACTAGGTTGCCAGGAAAAGTTGGGTTGTTGGCCGGGGTTTTGATAAAAACCATGGACATGACCAGCGTATGGATTTTGCATTTGAGGAGACATTATCGACTGATTCCCAAAATAGGATGTAGATGGTTGGGCGTGCATTACATTTGGAGGACCTTGGGAAGGGTTTCCCCAGGTCGATCCCATGGGCATAGGTATTGCACCTTTCCCGGGGTTCCATTGGTTGTGAAAAGAATTGCCTTAGATTGGCATTCCTGACAAGGGAATTGATCCTTGCCAAGAATTCCAAGGTCCTAATGCGGAAGAAGTTCGTGGGTTTTCCCCCTATGCAGGAATAGTACTCTGCATAGGATTAGGTTGGCCATAACCGTGGTTGTTCCCAGTCAAGAAAGAAGCTAACGAGAAAGCGTTGTTACCAAACACACCGAACAAAGAAAATGGTGTCGACCCTACCAGCATATTAAGAGAAGGTGGTCCTTGACTCCCTACTCCAAGTGAACTATGGTGTGTATTTGGCCCGGCGTATTTCTAGTGGGTATTGCCGAGCGAAGGGGGAAAAGGAGGTAGATGACCTCCCCCATAAGGGAAAGTGTTAAAGGGAGCTGAAGTTCCCCCCATGGATCCTTACATAGGAGCGTTAGAGATCCCTACCCCCATACCTAAAGTTTGTAAAGTGAAGTAGGATAGTATAGGGATTCTACCTGAGCTAGGCATCCCATATGAGAACGAAGGGCCTGTCGCACTCTAAGTGAAAGGAGAAGTGGCCATTGCCAAAGACGGGATCAAACCACTACTCGAGGTAGAGTGTTATAACCCTAAATTGCACCACACAGGCTTACCTGGCATCAGGCCAACTCATGTCTCTTCCTTGCCAAAGCCATGCTGAATAAAACCTTGAAGACCCTCTTAAAACAAGTGGCACGCGCCCTAACCCTTCACTGCACACGTTGGAACATTGGCAGGCTCACTACTGCACGCGTTGGAATGCTGGCTGGCCTACTACAGCCCACGTTTACCTAAAAAAGCACAAAAACAGGAAAGTTTCCGACGAGACAAAAAGATTTTGGTCAGTTAACTAGAACTCCCATCCATGCATGGACAAGAGTTCATCCAAAACCCTACCTCCTTCTAGCCTATAAAAGAAGGGGTAGGGGTACTATTTGGAAGAAGAAAAAGATAGCAAAGAAACTCTGCCCAATTGCCGAATCCATTTGTCCCAACCCTTTAGCATTTCCTCAAGCTTAACGAGAATTCAAGAAAAGTAGTTGGAGGACAAAGAAGAGGAGGAGCCCAAGATCAGGTTTGAGGAACGGTGGCTGATCTCTATCATTATTGTAAGTCGATTCATCTTGAGATTAATAAAATAATACTTTTCCCATCCCAATGCATGACTTAGGTATGTTTTATTCGATTAATGCTTAATATCTGACCCACAAGTAGAAAAATAGCATGCATGTGTAGTGTTTTTGTCTTGATTGCAGGTTAACTTTGGAAGGAGCAGCGCAAGCAAGCGGAAAAAAGTGCAACGAAGGATCTACACCAAACTTCAGTAAAAAGGTTAGTAGGTTCTTTCCATGTTTGCATGTGAAAAAGGGTTTGAGGTTTGGGGTGGTAGATTAAAAGTAATTTCTTAAGGGTCATGATCTGCATGCAAGTTTAAGCCCTAGCTTGTTAGTCCATAGGGTAATATTTCCCAACATCAGAATTGGCGACTCCACTGGGGAAATTTTACTCTTAGGGTTTCCGGATTCAAGAGAGGTTTTTGGGTAGTTTAAAGAATTATATTTTCTGCTTCTTTGTTTGTCTATTTTCTGTTAGGTCAGAGCTAGCAGGGAACCTGGTTATTAATACCATCTTTTCCTTGACTGTGCTTGACATTTATTATCGGGACACACAGAGGTACATGCGGCCTGCAGAAGGCCTGCACGCGTGTAACCCGCGCCCTAACATTCTACAGCCCGCGTTTGAATGCTTGCTGTAGTGGTTTCAGTAGCGTGTAAGACTCAGAAAGCTTAAGAGGTAGTCTCCTCTTCCCTGTCAGAATTTTAAGTTCTCAGGGGGCTTTCTGGATCCTGTCTGGGTCTCACAGGTTCATTGTCTTGTCTCAGTTTTCTTTATTGCGTTTGTTTTCTTTTGCAATTTTTTTTTTTTTTTTTCTGTTGAAGAAGAAGCATCCAAGCCTTTAAGAGACCCTGGTTTTCAATACCAGAGGCCTTTTTCAGGTTTGGGTTGCCTGTGTTTTGTTTTGTCTTAGCTTTTGTACAGACCCGCGGTCTATTCAAGTTTAGCCCGCGGGTACCTGCGCGCTGTTATAGCTCAGAACGCATTTGCACGTGTGCTATTTCAGTGACAGTCGCGGGCTTGATTGGTTCCTTTTCAGCCTGGGTGGGGCATTCATCCCCTCCTGTGGTGAGAAGTGTTCCTCTCAGGGGTTTGATTCTGGGGCTGCACAGTCATCAGGTTAGGGCCTCTTATCCTTAGCCTGTGTTTTATTAGTTGATGTTTTGATAGAAAAGACAAAAGAAAAAAATTGTTTTGTGGTTTTTAGACAAGTGTTAGAATCGGTGCTTTCTTGATTTCTTTTTCGTGTCTTTGCTCTGATTCTTTGTGATCTGCGCTTTAAGCCAGAATTTTATTTTTGTTTTCTTGGTTTTGTGCTTGTCGACATTTTTCCTTTGTTGCGTCATTTTGCAATTAAATAATTTTTTTTTTCTCTTTTTCATTTTCTTCTTGGTTTGAAGATTGTGTTGTTGCATCAGTAGCTAGGAAGAAGTCTTTTTCATAAGTTTTGTAGTGAATTTAGCGCATAAGTAGCTCGTAGATTGAGAGAAATTCCTTGATGTTTTTCTGCATGAAATCTTAGAAAATTCAAAACGAAAAGAAGTCTTTCTTGTTGAAAAGTTGCTGGTTTTTGCATTTTTGTAAAAGTTTTTGTTTCCAAGCATTTCTTGTTCATTTTTCTTTGAGTCTTTACACACCATCAGTTTCACTTTCATACCTTGTGACGTAAAAAATCCCATTAAAAGCAACGCTAATTAAAAACTATTAGACTTTTGTTTGTAGGGTTCATACACTAGCTCAGGACTAGGGCCTTAGAATAGGTTGGAGAGTAAATTCTCCAAGGCCACTCAAACCAAACATTGGAGTCTGTCATAGGGAGTGTAGAAGTCTAGTTACAAAAAGTTATCCGAGACCCCCCTCTAACACAGGGGCTAAACACAAGGTCGCGTAAGGAAAGGTAGCGGAGATAACCCCTCCAAAGCTGGACCGAGCGTAGTGAAGAACACATATCGAGGATTTGTTGAGGGATTCTGTCGTTTGTATTTGCCACAGAGCTTCATGGGTCTCGAATCCATTAGAGGTCCTCAGTTGTCTTTCGGACCATTTGCTCTCGATACCCTTGACAGGTTTTGGGCTTGATACCCTGCTCATTGTGGTCTACCCGACTATCGACTGTACCCGCCTGGTGACTGTTCACGTGCTGGAAAACTAGTTGCCAATATTTTCTAGGGACATACATAGGTGACTGCGGGGTATACCATGGTACCTAGGACAGACATCGGGCCACGCTTTGCAGAGTATACCTGGAGGGTGCTTCCATATTCGAGTTGCACTTGCACCGGTAAGTTGCTCTAGTGTTGGTTGTTGTAACTTTTCTTCAGAATAGTTAGTGTTTGCTTGTCTTATCTCATAGGGGTTTCTTTTAGTGTGTGTTACTGTTTATCCGTGTAGAATACCTCAGTGTGTCATGAATATTCTCACACAGTGGAGGATTCAGAGCTCCGTCGGTCACGAAGGCTTCTGGGCCTGTCTCCGATGATACTGGAGCCACCCCCGCCACCATTGAGGCAGAAGCTAGACCAACAAGGGTCTTTCGAAGCAACCGGGTTTCCAACCATTGAGCCCGAACAAACCCCAGAGGAATCAACCACCAATATTGGTTTGGTTGAAACCCCAACCACTGATACTTGGCCGGACGTTATTGTGCCAATTCAATTTTACGAACGCCTGTCAGTGCCTCATACAGTTATGGAACCAAACGCGGTTACTTCCTCTGGGAATTCTTCCATTCCCACCCCCGTTGCTACCACAGGAGAAGCATCTCCTAACTTGTCATCGTCAGTCCGAACCACCATGGCCCCAGCCGTAACTACGTCGCAAAGTGGACTGACCCAATCTATCGTGACGACCACAAATCCCTTCACCTCTAGTGCTACAGGCTCTCCATTTTCATACGGCATGCCTAGTTCAGGAACAAGTCCTTCACTCACTCACTCCACTTTACAGACTTTGGGTCTGGGGGCAGGGAGCCCTAACGCTCCTCTGTAAGGTCAACTTGGGGGAATTCCTGTCCCTTTCAATGCTTTTCCTCACATTGGAGGTCATATTCCTCCTTCGTCCCTGTCGCTCGGTGGTCTGCATCAGCAGACCACCGGGCAGCCTGCACACACGAGTTCACTTGGATCCGGGAGTCAAGGACCACCTGTGCAAACTCAGTCGGTAGGTTCGTCATCATTTGTTTGGAACAGGACGTTTGGTAACAACACGTTCACACCCACTGCTTTCCCATCTAGGGGCACTCCCATATTTGGACAGTCTACTCCGGCACAGGGTACTATTCCTGTGCCGGGGGCACATATACCAGGACCTTGGAACTCACAAGGATCCGTTCCCTCCACTGGAATGTCGTTCTGGGGTAATTCTTTCCATAGTCAATGGAACCCCGGACAGACTGCTATGCCTCTCCCAACAGGACTGGCATGGGGTAATCCTTCCCAAAGTCTGTCAAACATGATGAATGCCCAACATCCTATGTCCTTTATGGGGAATTAGCCAACGATGTCTCCGCAGATGCAAAACCCTTACGCTGGTTAGGGTCATGGTTTCTACCAGAATCCAGGCCAACAACCAAACTTTTCCTGGCAACCTGGTGCCAGTCAAACTCCAGGACCCTTTTATCCAGGCTATCAGCAAAAACCTAAACTACCCTTCTTGGCAACGTTACACTTGCCAGATTTGACACGGTTGTTAAATGATCCTATCTGTCACGATCCACGTTGGCCTCCTATGCCAACGAAGTTACCTTCGGACATTCTAAAGTTCGAGGCCAAGCCTAACGAAGATCCAGGTGATCACGTGACTACTTTCCACCTTTGGTGTTCATCTAACTCACTGAAATATGACTCCGTCCAGTTGTGATTGTTTCAACGTACTCTTATTGGGAGTGCCGCGAAATGGTACATAGAGCTTGATCATTCACGTTACTCTTCTTTTGGTGAACTGGCGATGGACTTCCTTAACCATTTCCAGTTACCTGTGAGATACGACGCCGACACAGAGTTGCTAGCCAATTTCGAGAAAACGACAACGAACGATATCTTTGATCATATCTGAGAGTGGCGACATCGAAAGAGTCTAATCAAAGTACCAGTTCCACCAGCATTCCTGCTTGAGTGGTTCCTTAAGTCTTTATTACTGCAATTATCCAAAGACGTCGCAACTTCTGGGGTTTTCTCCGAAGAAGATGCCATCATGAGGGCTCAACAGTTTGAGCTTATCTATTCTCAGTCTGGTCTATTGTACAACATCCTGCTAGATGCACCATGATTGATACTGGACAAAACCAGACAGAGAGCCAGACCACATGCCGATGGTATTGTTGGTTCGGCACAAACTAAGCTCGCTAAGTAATTGACAAAACAATTGCAACAGTTATCTATACAACACTCAGCGTCCAGCCAAACTACTTCTTTTGCTGCTCCTCCTACCCAAATGTCAGAAGTACACTCCGTACAGATGACTAACCCAAAGGCCACCCAATAGCCTAAAGGGAAGAAAAAACAACACAAAAGGGGTAAGGGGGATAAGAAACCCACTGATAATTTTGGCGAGGGCACCACGGAAAAAAGGAAGGCGAGGTATCCGTGCAACTTATCTGCGGAAGACCACTCGACCCATCTATGTCCTCGACTTGCAGAGGCCTAGAAGTTTGTCAAATAGCAACAACAGGCCGTGTTGATTAATCCCTTTCAGCATGGGCAAAATTTAACTCAAGCCTCTACAAGTGTCGAAGGGGGCAGCCAAGAAAAATTCCCTCCCCCAAACAATTCCTCGTCCACGAATGTATATATGGTTAAAAGTATGCTTTAATCACGACTAGATCACATGACTATAGTAAACCAAGCGCCTCTGAGAAGGGAAAAGAAGCCGAGATCCTATCTCTTCCTCTATAGATCGAGAAGACGTTGGGTGAAACAATGACACACATTCCAAAAGGTGTGTTTAAGAGAGCTTCTCACAATCCAAACGCAAGGGCCACCCAGAATTACTCTGTGGTGGAAGATTTATCCCAAACCCCTTGTGCTATGTCTGCTTTGGAGGTACTCCAATGTTGCCCCGCTCAGAGGAAAGCCTTGTTGACTGTTTTAGGCTCTGCTGAGACTTGTAACCTGGGTACCATCATGTTAGATACGACTGACTTGAAACCTCGTCTACCTTACCACGTCACATTTCAGATAGTAGTGGCTCATCCCACAAAAACTTTTACATGGAATATCTTCCGCACGGTGGTCGACGAGGGCGCTTCGACTTGCGTCATGTCGTTAGCATGTTGGAAAGCCATTGGTCAGCCTCAGTTGTCTCCATCACCTACTCTCCTCACTACATTCGATGGTCGTTCTGTTAAGGTCCTAACCCGCACATAGGTAGATCAATGTATTCGGATGTAATAAAGGTCAATATTAATAAGACCTTTCAATAAAATAGAATAAGGCGGATGTAAGAAGACCTAATAGAAGCTTCCGCTTCTAGAAGGAT
>ML800430.1:57916-76701 GCA_009831015.1 Picea engelmannii
TTTTCAGACTCCCTAAAATTGAAATTATTGTCGAGTGACCTTATTCTTTCACACTCGTTAAAAAGGTCCAGAAGAACACTCCTGACGGAGTCCATAGTTAAGATTTTTTCAGACTCCTTAAAATTGAAAAAATAGCCGAGTGATCTTGTCCTTGTCACACTCGTTAAAATGGTTTTGAATTGACGTCTAGTCGGTGCTAGTTTACCCCTTTTACGAACCGACTAGACTATTGTCGAAAAAGGTACCCCAATGGAGTTTCCTTTTATGCTTTTTCAGACTCTCTAAATATGAAAAACACCGAGCTTACCTTCTCTGGGCTCGTTAAACTTACATTGAAGGATGTTACCATTGTGTGTTCTATCAACCGCATTTGCATCCTTTACCCAGCAGCCTAGTAACAGTTTGCCTTTGCGTCTTAACACCTTTGGCCGCAGGAGGATTTTTCCCGAGTATCATTTCCTAGAACATCAGTCTTGTCCTTGTGCCTTGAGCTTGTATGTTTGTTGTGCTCATTCCTCCATTGTAACGTAATATTCCTTTATTCTTTCAAAATCATCAAAAAGAACAAAAAAATCAAATATACCCCAAAAAGAGGATGGGAAAAATATTTTCTTTATTGACAGCATCATGAGTCGCCCTTGGATAAAGCACATCTGTCCTTTTGATTCATCAAACTTTGGGATGTAGTACGACCTTAGGAATATTTGCTCGCTATATTGAGTTGTGTCCTCCACCGTTTGGTTACTCTTCCAAACATATGGAGAGTTTGCGTTGCCTCCTACTTCGTAGACTTATGATTAACAGATATGCTACCTGAGTCTTATCACTTGTCGTGCTATTTTCCAAGGGAAGTTTGTCACTAAGCCTGAGTCGACCCCTCTGCAATATGTCTCTTGTCCGCATACCCGGCCATCCTGAACGTCCAATCAAGTCTTTGTTCAAAATCACTAAAGCCTTCAGTCCGATCATCAATATTATCAAGTCCATAACCGACAAGCCGTCAAAGACCTATGGGTAGTGCAGTCGTACACTCATATTACACTCATACCCGATTTTTAGAAGACTTTGAAGTTGTTGCTCGAGCTCTGAAGTACAACCATCAGGCCAAATCATCTTTTGGGAGATGGATACTTTTTATGTATATCTTTCTGATTTCGAGATGTAGCTCTACTGTGTATTGTTCGAGGCTACTCTTTATAGTTCTTTGACATGGATCTACAGTGTATTTTATTGGTAGCCATGGTTCTATTTTATTTTGAGCATGGGTATGCCCACCTCGGTGAGACATTTGATATTTTTTGCAGACAACACCTCCTGATTTCTAATTCCTGGGCTCACTCATTCAGCATATCAGTACATATTGGTAAAGAATTGGTAATGTATTTCGGCCATCAGATGCTCTTCTGACCTCACACATTAGGGGGCATCTGTTATAACCCTAAATTGCACCACACAGGCTTACCTGGCATCAGGCCAACTCATGTCTCTTCCTTGCCAAAGCCATGCTGAATAAAACCTTGAAAACCCTCTTAAAACAAGTGGCACGTGCCCTAACCCTTCACTGCACGCATTGGAACGCTGGCAAGCTCACTACTGCACGTGTTGGAATGCTGTCTGGCCTACTACAGCCCGCGTTTAACTAACAAAGCACAAAAACATGAAAGTTGCCGACGAGACAAAAAGCTTTGGGTCAGTTAATTGGAACTCCCAGCCATGCATGGCTGAGAGTTCATCCAAAACCCTAGCTCCTTCTAGCCTATAAAAGAAGGGGTAGGGGTACTATTTGGAAGAGGAAAAAGATAGCAAAGAAACTCTGCCCAATTGCCGAATCCATTTGTCCCAACCCTTTAGCATTTCCTCAAGCTTAACGAGAATTCAAGCAAAGCAGTTGGAGGACAAAGAAGAGGAGGAGCCCAGGATCAGGATCGAGGAACAATGGCCGATATCTATCATTATTGTAACTTGATTGATATTGAGATTAATAAAAGAATACTTTTCCCGTCCCAATGCATGACTTAGGTATGTTTTATTCGATTAATGCTTAATCTCTAACCCACAAGTAGAAAAATAGCATGCATGCGTAGTGTTTTTGTCTTGATCGCAGGTTAACTTTGGAAGGAGCAGTGCAAGCAAGCGGACAAAAGTGCAACGAAGGATCTACACCAAACATCAGTAAAAAGGTTAGTAGGTTCTTTCCATGTTTGCATGTGAAAAAGGGTTTGAGGTTTGGGGTGGTAGATTAAAAGTAATTTCTTAAGGGTCATGATCTTCATGCAAGTTTAAACCCTAGCTTGTTAGTCCGTAGGGTAATATTTCCCAACAACATAGAGGCAGTCGATACCATGTTGGTTCATACCGATGACGGTGGGTTAGGAAGTGGAACACCCCTTGTGGTGATAGACGTAGTGGGAATAGAATAATTCCCAGAAGAAGTGGAAACATTTGTTTCCATTGCTATGTGTGACACTGTCTGGTGCCTGTAAGGATAAATCTGTACGATGATGGGTGTCGAAATATCAGTGGTTGGAGTTTCAGGTGGACCGAGAGCTTCTGCTCCAAGGTATTAAATAGCTGGTTCCTTTGGATGTTGGTCAGGCATAGTTTCCTATGACTCTGTTGCTTCAAAAGACCCTTGTTGGTCAAGCTTTCACCTTAGCGGTGGCGGGGGTGGCTCTAGTGTAACTGGTGGTAGGCCAAGAAGCCTTCGTGACTGGCAGAGCTCATGATCCTCCAATGTGTGAGAAGATCAAAGACACACGAGGGATTTCTATTCATTCAAAAACAACGTACACTAGAAAAAATACCCTACAAGATAAAACAAGAAAACACTAAACTAGTTGGAAGAACAGTTACAACAACCAACACTAGAGAAACTTATCGGTGCAAGTGAAACTTGAAAACAGAAGCACCCTCTGAGTATACTTTGCAAATAATGTCCCAATTTCTGTCCTAGGTATCGCGGTATACCCTTGCAGTCACCTGTGTATGTCTCTAAAAAAGATAGGCAACTAGGTTGCCAGCGCCCGAAAAGTCACCAAGTGGGTACAGTCGACAGTCAGGTAGACCACAATGAGAAGGGTATCGAGCCCAAAACCTATCAAGGGTATCGAAAGAAAGTGTTCTGGAAGACAACTGAGGACCTTGGATGGATTTGAGACCCACAAAGCTCTGTGAAAAATGCAATTGACGAAATCCCAAGACAAGTCCTCTATATGTGTTCTCCACTACGATTGGTCTGGCTTTGGAGGGGTTACCTCCACTACCTTTCCGCACATGGCCTTATTTTTATCCCCTGTGTTAGAGGGGGGTCCCAGATAACTTTCATGATACTGGAATTTTATGTATGTTTTGTACCCTTGAAGAGTTTCCTCTCCAACCTAAATCAAGGCTCTAGCCTAGACTAATTGATGGACCCTACAAACATAAAGTCTAGTTGATTTTAATTAATCGTTAATTTTTTATGGCTTGTCTTAAGTCAAAGGTTATGAAAGTGAAACTAATGATGTTTTAGAGATGAGAGAAAAATAAACAGAAAACTGGAAACAAAATAACTTCTTTTTGACACAATTCTTAATCAACTTTTCAAACTAATTTTTTTTTCTAAGATCTTTGAACAACAAACTCAAAACAGGATTTCGCTCGAGTACGAGCTACTTATTGTCCTAAGTAAACAGAAAAAAAATTATGAAATCAAAACTTTTCCTGATTATTAATGAAAACCAATAACTACTTAACCAAACAAGTAAATACCAAGAAAACTTCTGGCCTAAGCGTAGATCGCAAAGAGTCACTTTAAAAATAACACATAAGCATATTAAAATGGACTCTCACACTTGTCAAAAAACCTTATAAAAGGAAACTTTTGAGGAAAACTTCTTAATGAAAAATAAAGTTATTGTTATGATCAAACCTAAGTTACTGACCGCTATGACAGATACCAAAAAACCTGAGAGGTATAAAATTTTGTTAAAGAAAAGGATGACTGCCTCTCCTTAAACAAAAACAATTCTCCACGGGCACGCTGCTGACACTTCAATAGCCAGTGTGTGCATGCGTGCTGTGTAAAGTCAAGGCATGTGTACATGTTTGCATACGTTAGGCAAGTCATATGTACTTATGAAACTCTTCAAAAATGAAAAGACAAGAAATCAAGCACTGGCAAAGACTACTGGTATTGAGAACTAGAATCTCTTGAAGACTCGAAAATTTACTTTGTCATAAAAAAGAAAATGATTCAAGGAAAAATTCATAGAAAAAAACCAATCTGAGGTGGAACCTAAGCTATAAAATTGCAAACACAGAGCCCAGATTGAGTTCCAGAAAACCCCTGAGAAGGATCACTTCTGATAGGGGAGAGGATGACTGCCTCTCTAAAAGAAATTTTCTGAAATCATACACACGACTGACACTTCATTATGATCTGAAAATAGAAGGTTGACTTGTTATGCTATGCAAGCACCCTCTACCTCATAAAAATAAACCTTAACAGGACCTTGCTTCATGTGTTTAAATATGCAAGATAGTTTATGTGTTAAGTTCTTGGTTCTTCTTATCAATGTATATGTGTGAGAGAAGGTTCTTTTAAATGATTAAATATGTGCTATAAACCAATACACAGCAATGTAAAGTGCAACAAATAACACAAAAAACTCACAACAATAGCAAGATGATAAAGGAGTTCACCCCTCTCTCGGCTACATCTCCTTGAGCCTCCTTCAATGGACTTGGCTCTTTGGGATTAGTTTTTCAAATGCTCTTTACAAGATGCTGCTCAACTCCAATGGATTTACAGACTGTACCATTGGATTCAGAATACATAAAAACCCCAAAAATGACTGTTAAAACTCTGCAAATGGACAATGGCTCATCCAACAATGACCTCTTCTACATGTGACCTCCAAGCTTCCCTGAGCTTGAATGAGGCAAAAACACCTGTAAAAGTCCTCCAATGGATCTGAAACCTATCCCAATGTGTTCAAAGAATAATAAACAGTTAGAAATGACTATTCAGTCTCAGAAAATGAATATGTACTCATCAGAGCAATGCCTCAAACAATGAGGGCTTTAAGGCTCCTGAAGCTTCCTCAAACTTCAAATGTGAAAAACCTGCAAATGAGTTCTTCAAATGCCTGTGAAAATGGTTCCAATGGACTCAGAACGTCCAAAAACCCCTAGCTGGGATTTTTCGGCACCTCATTTGGCCAAAAACTCCAAAAGTTATGGCTTCTGCCATTTTTCCCCTTCAAGCCTGCTGTAACCTGTTCGCCATTTCGCACCTCTGGAAGTCTGAACTAGCTCCTAAGCGTTTTCGTGTGCATAAACGCAGCACACGCGCGTCCCGCAATTGGTGCCAAATTGTCGAACGATTACCCAGAATAAAGCCCCCAAGAACGGAGGTGTTGGGCGCATGGGGCCATGTGGCCACATCCCGCGCACCAAAAGTGCTAACTGTTGCCAGGTTTAATCTTGGAGTGACAAGTGGCGGGTGCATTCAAAAATCGTTTTAAAACCCAACGAAAATCCAAAACGCACGCCCACACTGTAGTATACATTGATACCAAAGCTTTGGATTTAAAATAAATCCGCGCAATACACAACCCACGGATTACCAATGTAAACCACAAGTCGCGGTTTCAAACCCCGCGCACATTTTACATTTGGATATGGTAAAATAACTTTGGGTTATGTTTATAAAACCCACACTCCATTGGTTGAATGTAATACCATAAACCATGGTTTTGTTTGTATATCCAAACCGCGCATTGAACAATGGATTGGTCACATTGTAATGGTTAAAAGACCCATGGTTTAATTGAACACCGCGCACGAATGGCATGGTCATATTATAAACCCATACGACTGGGCCCCAAATATTATACACTCCCGCGCGAAAGTTTTATCGCATGGTTATACCATACATAGCGTCCAATGTATTTGCAATACATTATAATATGTTACAATATAAATGCGTGCCAAAAAGCCGGGCGTAAGTTTGGGTCATATGAGTTATAATATGCCCACGGGTCGGGGCTTAGCCCTGGCCCGACACCCCTTTCCTTTTACACAAATCTCCACTTTTAAATATATGAAAATACATTTGGTTAACAAGAACCAATGAGTGGCCCAATGGTCGAGCGGCCGTGCGAAGTCTTTGGCTTATGGGGAGGTCTGGAGGTCGAACCCCGTGGCCTCCATAACTTTTGTATCATAACCAAATTGAACAAAAATGAAGGGACACGTGGCGCCATTGGGTTGGGCCACGTGTACGCACATCATTGGCTATAAATGACACGTGTCAACACCCGATTCGTTGAAAACCATCCAATACAAATGTGCCACATCTTCTTTTTTCCACGTCATCATGATGGTACGACCTTTCCACGTGGCCATACGGACTGTACGGACAGGTACAGTCAGCATCCCAAATTTTTCCCTGTTTGGCCCGGCGAACAGATCGCGATAACTTCTCCATACGGACTCCGTTTGCGAAAATAAATATACCGCCGGAATCAGGAGAACGAGACGGACGCAATGGTACCATTTTCGTCACATTCCGAGCACTTTGAATTTTGAGCAAATTTTAGACCCCTGGTCTAGATTCTGATCACATTAGCTAGCGTGTACACGCGGGCTGTGTGAAGGTAGGGTGCGGGTACATGCATGTAGGCCTTATACAAACCGTGTGTGCCTCTGTGACTTCTCGTAAAATAAAATGCATCCAAGCAAAGTAAGCAGGAAGAGCTGGTATGGAAGACTAGAATCCCTGCTAGCTCAGACTTTTGCAGAAACTCTAAAAACAAGTAATGAAACCAATTTTTTAAAAATACCCAAAAAGGACTCCCATAAAACCCTAGAGATCCCTAGTATGGTCGCCAATTCTATTGTGGGTGGGAATCCCTCCTACAGACTTATCATTTAAGGGTTCTAATCATGCATGCAAAAAATGACCATTTCAAAGGCTTATACTCTTTCCTATTCTCCCGACACAAAACCCCACATTCATGCAATACAAAGGTGTAAATGAGATTCAATAACTCTAACTTAAGTCCTTTGTTTGGTGTTGATCCCTTTGATTTCACTCTCTCTTTGATTGTAAGCTTCCTCCCAAAGCTGGCTTGCATTCTACTGCCTTAGCATTCTATTGCCATGTCTACTCAGCTAGATATTGTCCACAACGACACTACACCTCAGGTGGATTCTCTAGTTCTCCATCCTTCAATGTTACTCAAACATTGATATATGCATTCTCTTCATATGTATACTTCACTAGCATGGATGCACACCACAACCGGTGCTTATTTGTACCATATAGCACATTACATATTCATTGTCCACATTAATCATTGGAGTTTTCTTGTTTACACTCTAGGAGAAACACATCAGATCATGGACATGGCATCTTCAATGGATATTGATCACCTCAGCCCTACAACAAGTTCTTCACATCAACACACAAATAAGTATCAGTCCTAGGTCACCACAAGATTAAACTAGAACATCCTTACTATATTTTTCCACCAAGTCTATCATGTCCTTGAAAAAGCACAGTTGCAAGAGATTGCAACAAAGCACACTCAACCTTGTAGGATCATATCAATAATTCATTCCATACCACCCTTTAATCTTTCCACCAAGTTTATCACCTAGAGTAGTGTGATCACCCTTCGCTTCAAAACAGTGTGATCACACCAACTTGATTTGGTGTGAACTACCGTTAGAGTTAAAAATTTCCATTTCTCTTCATTTATATGGTATCATGTACCTTCATTTGAATAGGGTGAGTTACCTTTACTTGAGTAGGTGTAAATGTCTTTGTTTAAACAAGTGATCCATTGTTTTGATCTACCATTCTTTCAAAGCATTACAACTTTTTTTGTGGGAACAAATTTGATTTCTTTCATTCATATGAGTGTGAGTAACCTTCATTTTTTTCGTAAGGGAATGAATCAACCACAAGGATATGGGCCAATCAAAAATCATGAATCCCAACATTGTAATATGGTATACCATATTACAATGTAATATGGTATACCATATCTCATGTAGATTTTTGTTTTTTAAACTTAAATGAAGCGTGGCAATATCAATGATAGTTCGTCGCAAGGAAACAATTTTTTTTTGAACAAGCGTGGAAATAGCGACGAAAGTTCATTGCACTTTTCCATGGTTTTGTGTAGCACATATAGCATGTGCATCGTAATTTTTTTCTCTGCCAAACATTTTCATTTCTATTGCCACGCTTTTGTGTTGCAACTTTCCACAGTTTTGTGTCGCACGTATGGCACGCTTTTACCTTGGCACAGTTTTTCGTCCCTATTGCAATGAAGTTTCATCGATATTTCCACACTTTATAAGGTAAACGTATCTTGATGGTGATTACACGTGGAGGGATAACTTCGTCATTGTTTCCATGAACACCTGGTTCGTGGATATAGCGACAAAAAATAATATTTTCTTTTATGGAAAGTGTGACGAATATGTGTGGCAATAGCAATGAAAAACCTTGGAAAATTTGGTCATATGTAGTAGTGTCCCTTCCCACCCATCTTTTTTTGTTTTTTCATAGACAAATGAATGTTATGATACAGAGGAGGAAACAAGTGTCTCAAGTAAGAAAAACTAGTTCCAATAGTGGAACATACATATTCTCAATGAAGGGAAGTGCATGCAGGAGATGGACACTTGTGTAAGTTTTAAACCTGTGAAGCAAAGAAATGCATATAAATTCTTAAGAAAAATAGAATTTAATCAACGACTCACACACATAGTACACAAAGATTTATACCGAAAACCCTCAACCGGGGAAAACCTTTCTTATATTCATAATATTGAATTTCACCATTCACCATACAATATATACAATGTTTTTAGGTATTCTGTAGATACCAAAACCCTAATCCCTTAATCCACGATTAATTTAGAAAACCGCTAAAAATAGAAAAATCTACTAAAAATAGCAAAAACTGCCCAATCTAGAGGGATCGTTAGATGCAATTATCGAATCTAATGGGCCCACACACACACATGCAAAGAATATAACACATACCCAACATTATCCCACTTGTTGTTTTCTTTGCATCTAGGGGTCCACATGATTATATAGTCAACAATCCAGGGTAGCAATGCCCATTGTTACTCTACACCAGGAGAACTTTTTTGTGCTCACAGACTTTGTCAATGAATCTGCAACATTCTTCAAAGTGTCAACCTTTTCCAGCAACACCTTCTTTTCCTCAACCATGTCTCTCACAAAGTGATACTGAACATCAATATGCTTTGTCTTCGAATGATAAGATGGGTTATTTGCCAGGAAGATTGCACTCTAACTGTCACAATCTAATCTCATTGCTTGTTGTACCAACCCAATACCTGAACACAATCTCTATAAGCATACTACTTCCTTGCTTGCATGAGTGGATGCCATCTGATGCAGGAGCATCATAAGCAGCCAAGAGAGCATGAAGGCAAAAGATAGTTGGAAAGCACAACACGCATTTTTCACGTTTCATATTTTTTTGAAATATTAATGTAATAGATAGAAGGCGTACCTTGCATTTATATTTTGGAGGATGTAAACATATCATGAGCGTTTTTCTCTCATCTGTCGATGTAAAAGGAATTTATGCAAGGAGTGCAGTGAAATCGTCTGCAAGGAGTGCGTTTACGGAGGTTTAGAGTTTATCTCTGAAAGCTCGGGAGAGATACTGTTCTTCTCATTCTCGCAAAACTGTAGGTGAGACACAGGAGCCATGCAAGGTGTGTGCAGGCTAGTTGAAAGATTAGAACTTAGCAACTAAGAGAAGAGTTGAAGGACTGTTGCTGCAAGAGGATGCACAGATTCGAGAATCCAAATACTCAAAAGTATTTGAGGGATTATCGCAAGGAGTGCGCGCAGGAGTCTTCTTGAAGACTCGAGGTTGCAAGGAAATCTCAGGAGGGTTAGTTTCTTTGAGATAAACAAAGGGGATACAAAGAAAATTCATCCCGCAGAAGTTAAGTCCCAGTGGAAGAACCTTGGTTTATTTCGTAGGAGTTATCAAGAAGCAAAGAGCGGTCGAAATTCTCTGTGGGGAATTCTCGAAATCACGAGGACCGTAGGATCCAGGGAAGTTGCAGGGTGGTTAGAGGCAGGTGAGCTTACCACTCTAGGATCCAGAATCAACGTGGACTTTTGGTTGTGCTTTGCACAAGCCATCGGATCATTTCGGAATTTCAGGGATCCTAATGACAAGGAGTTGAGCACAGTGAAATGAAAGTCCCGAAGTCATGAGTTGTGATAGGAGTTGGATTAGAGTTTTAGGATTTCGTCACTTCGGGTGTCGGGAAACGGAGAAGGCAACACTTTGGGAGAAAAAGTCCCAAAAACCTAGAAGAGTGACAAGTGGCAGGAGTCCATGTCAGAGATAGGAAGTGGTTGAGTAGAAAGGTGGCGTGTCTTCGTTAATTGGCAGAGTCAAACCTTGTTGACCGTTTTTGGGTTCGGAGGTCGAAGGACGGAGAGCCTTGCATCAGGATTTGCGAAATCATGAAGTCCAAAATCCCAATGAAGTGAGAAGCCTGTTGAAAAGTCAACCTTTTCCGAGTGCATCGAAAATTCGGCAATTCAGGTTTTGGAAGTTGTAGAGACAAGGACCCTCGACAATAGGAATCGTGAAATCGCAAAACCCAAAGTCCCGAACTTGTGAAGGGTGCGATCTTGTTTTGGGTCAGGAGTTTTGGGTTGATTCTTCATGTTTGATCACGTGGGCACACCCATAAGGACCTGTGGATACACTGTTGTGTGTGAAGGGTATTTCCTAGGGGGAAACCAAAGAGTCAATTAGACTCAAAGGGCATATTAGAACGATCTTGCACGGACCTTGGACCTGAGGGTTTGGGGGTCTACATCAGCAAGTGGTATCAGAGATTTACTCTATTTGTATATTTCAGGCAGAGGAAGCGAGAAGGGAAAGGATTACTTTGGTACAAATCAATTGTGGTATCATAAGCACAAAGAAAGTATTTCCTTTATATAGCAGAGGAAAGAGAAGTTTTTACAGCCATGCTTCCAAGAAGAAGAGACAGGCTGATGGAAATGCTTGATCCAACAGTGGAAAGGGAAATGCGTGAACTACGTGCCAGGATTGATGCCATGGAAACAACACATAGGCGCACAGATGACACTGGGGATATCAATGAGGCTAACAGTGAGAATGAAGCTGGACATGGAGAAGAATCCGCAGTCGAAGATTTTGTAGATGAATGCCTATTTAGGGCTGTTGAAAGGATAGGTGCTAGAGAAAAAATGGAGATTCCCATGTATGAAGGAAACCTAGATGTTGAAGAGCTTCTAGATTGGATTAGATCTCTAGAAAAATACTTCGACTATGAGGATGTTGAGGAAGACAGGAAAGTCAAACATGTTGTCACCATACTTAAAGGGCATGCAACATTGTGGTGGGATGAACTGCAGGCTGACAGAGGCTGCAAAGGCAAGAAAAAAATCAAGAGTTGGGATAGAATGGTTGCAAAGATGAAGGCCGGATTCATACCCAAGGATTATCAAATTACTCTATTTTGGAGAATGCATAATTTGAGACAGAAGTTGATGTCAGTGAAAGAGTACACTGAAGAATTCTACAAACTAAACATTAGAGAAGGTCATCGGGAAAGAGATGATGAAAAGGTGGCCAAATATATAAATGGTCTAATATATGACATTCAGGATGAGATGGGCATGATGATCATTCAGAATGTGGAGGATGCTTATCAGATGGATCTGAAAGCTGAAGAGAAGCTGAGCCGAAAGAAAGGTCAAAGAGGCTGAGGCAGAAGTCAATCTAGAGGCAGAACAATTGCCCAAGATATAAATCAAAGACCTCAAGAAGAGGGAAAGAAGCCTCAAGCTCAACCTGAGAGAGGAGGAAGCTCACATAAAGGGCAGTATGCCGATAGAAATACTTTTCCTCGCACCAGAGGAAGAGGAAGAGGCCGAGGTGGACAAATAAAATTCTTTACCTATGGAAAAAATGGACACAAATCCTATGAATGTCCAGATAGAAAGAAAGAAGGAGGTGAAAATCACATTTTCGAAGCACAAGGATGGAATGTTGAGGCAGAAGATGCTGAGGGAGGAAGGTCACTGATGATGAGAAAAGTTCTCTTGAACCCATGTACAGAAGTTATGAATTAATATATGAAGCTTTGATACAGATTCATGGTGTTATGATGCTTTATGTGTATACATGATGAATGGTATGCTTATGGTTGTTTATTCTCTCTGTTGTGCATTTTCTTTGATATTGTATGAATGTATGATTTCATGTTGAATTTTTTAATTCTGAAAGAGAGAGAGAATGAGTTTCAATTGTTTCTCTTCCTGAGTGAGAAGTTCCTGCAAGGAGTGCAGTGAAATCATCCGTAAGGAGTGCGTTGACGGAGGTTCAAAGTTTATCTTTGAAATATCAGGAGAGATACCGTTGTTCTCATTCCTGCAAAAGTACAGGTGAGACACAGGATCTATGCAAGGTGTGTGTAGGCTGGTTGAAATCTTAGAACTTAGCAACTAAGAGAAGAATTGAAGGACTATTGTTGCAGGAGGGTGCACAGAGTCGAGAATCCAAATACTCAAAAGTATTTGATGGATTACCGCAAGGAGTGTGTGCAGGAGTCTTCTTGAAGAATCAAGGTTGCAAGGAAAGCTCAGGAGGGTTAGTGCCTTTGAGATAAACAAAGGGGAGACAAAGCAAAGTCATCCTGCAAAAGTTAAGTCCCAGTGGAAGAACCTTGGTTTATTTCGCAGGAGTTATCAAGAAGCAAAGAGGGGTCGAAATTCTCTGTGGGGAATTCCCAAAATCACGAGGACTGTAGGATCCAAGGAAGTTGTAGGGTGGTTAGAGGCAGGTGAGCTTACCGCTCTAGGATCCAGAATCAACGTGGACTGTTGGTTGTGATTTGCACAAGCCTTCGGATCATTTTGGCATTTTAGGGATCCTAATGACAAGGAGTTGAGCACAATGAAATGAAAGTCTTGAAGTTGCGAGTTGCGACAGGATTTGGATTAGAGTTTCAGGATTTTGGCACTTTGAGTATCGGGAAATGGAGACGGCAACACTTTGGGAGCGAAAGTCCCGAAAACCTGGAAGAGTGACAAGTGGTAGGAGTCCATTTCAGAGATACGAAGTGGTTGAGTAGACAGGTGGTGTGTCTTCGTCAATTGGCAGAGTCAAACCTTTTTGACCATTTCAGGGTTCGAAGGTCGAAGGATGGAGAGCCTTGCATCAGGATTCGCGAAATCACGAAGTCTTAAATTCTGATGAAGTGAGAAGCCCGTTGAAAAGTCAACCTTTTCCAAGTGCATCGGAAATTTGGCAATTCTGGTTTCAGAAGTTGTAGAGACAAGGACCCTTGACAACAAGAATCAAAAAATCGTGAAACCTGAAGTCTCGAACTTGCGACGGGTGCGATCCTGTTTCGGGTCAGGAGATTTGGGTTGATGCTTCATGTTTGATCATGCGGGCACACCCATAAGGACCTGTGGATACACTGTTGTGTGTGAAGGGTATTTCCCTGGGGGGAAACCAAAGAGTCAATTAGACTCAAAGGGTATATTAGAACTATCCTACGCAGACCTTATACCTGAGGGTTTGGGGGTCTGCGTCAACACCATGTATTCAGTTTCTGTAGTTGAGAGTGCCACTACAGCCTGTCTTTTTCTCATCCAACTAATTTCTCCTCCAAATAGGTTAAACACATACCCACTTGTATATCTTCTACGATCCATATATCCAAACCAGTCTACATAAAAAAAGCCATGTATGTCCACCACTCTGTCCAATCCTGGTCTTCCTTGGTAGCACAATCCATAATTGGTAGTGCCATGCAAATATGTGAAGACCCTCTTTACTATTGTCCAATGTTCCTTCCCTGGTTTTGACATATACCTTCTCAAAAATCCCATTGCATGTGCAATGTCCAGTCTAGTACATACCATTGCATACATCAAACTGCCAACTACATTGGCATATGGAACATGGGACACGTCCTCTTCTTCTTCCTGTGTCTTGGGACACTGATCTACAGATAAATTTTCACCTATAGGAATAGGAACCTTGATCAGTTTACTTCCATGCATATTAAACCTCTGCAATATCATCTCAACATATTTTCTCTGATACCACATGTAAGTTTTAAACCTGTGCAATAACGTCTCAACATATTTTCTCTATTTCAACCAGAGTTTCATGTTTTCACGATCTCTTTTAATTTCCACTACCATAATGAAGTTAGAAACACCGAGATCCTTCATGTCAAATTTGAATGATAGTTGTGATTTCACCTCCTTTATAACATCCATGTTATTTCCTACCAATGACATGTCATCAACATACAACACTACATAAATGAAGTGATTACTAGACTACTTGGAATATACACAGTGATCAACCTTGTTTCTCACAAATCCCAATCCAAGGATGTATGTGTCAAACTTTTGGTACCACATCCTAGGTGATTTCTTCAGACCATATAGCAATTTCTTTATCTTACGGACCATCTCTTTCTTTCTCTTTACTACAAATCCTTCTGGCTGCTTCATGTAGATTTCTTCCTCCAGATCCCCATGTAGGAATGTTGTCTTCACATCCATTTATTCCACTTCAAGATTAAAAGTTGCAGCAATAGATAAAATAAATCTAATAGAAGTTAACTTAGCAACAAGAGAAAAAATATGACCAAAGTCAATTCCCTCTACTTGGGAATAATATTTTTCTACTAACCAAACTTTGTATTTCTCCACTTTTCCTTCTGCATTAAACTTCTTCTTAGAAAACCATTTTCTTCCAACATATTTTCTTCCAGATGGAAACTCAACTATATCCCATGACTCATTCTTATCCAAGGCATCCATTTCTTCAACCATGGCCTTCTTCCAAAGTTTACTATCCTCTGAATTCACTGCTTCCTTGATAGTTCTAGGATCATCATCAGTAATAGATAAAGAAAAATTGGAATAGAAATCAGGTGGACTATACCTTTCTGGTTGCCTTATTTATCTCACTGATCTCCTCAATACTGGGGTATGAGCTTCTTCTTCTTCTTCTTCTGCTTCATCTTCTTCAGATGATTCAAATTTTGCATCATCCAACTCTAGCTCTTTTTTATTAGGTTCGTCTTGCCTTGGTAGGAATTCTTGTTCGGACACAACTTTTACCTCTCTAAAAAAAACATCCCAACTGTAAACATTCTTCTTAGTTTATGGGTTCCAAATCTTATAACCTTTCACACCATATTTATAAGAAATAAACATACACTTTTCATCTTTTTTATCCATCTTACTACTATTTTCCTTTGGAACATGTACATAAGCATCACAACCAAAAACTCTAAGATGTTGAAGAGAGGCTTTATTTTCAGTCCATACCTCGTGTGGAGTTTTATCATCCAATGTTGATGAAGGTGGTCGATTGACCAGGTAACATGTTGTACCCACTGCCTCTACCCATAATTTATGTCCTAACTCGACGCTGTTGAGCATGCTCCTTGATTTTTCCATCATTGCCATGTTCATCCTTTCTGCAACTCCATTCTATTGAGGAATGTATGGAGTAGTCTTCTTCCTTGCTATACCACACTTCTTACATAATTCTTCGAATTCATTTCCGTATAATTCTCCACCATTATCTATTCTCAATACCTTTATTTTCTTCTCTTTCTGATTTTCTACCAAAGCCTTAAACTCTTTAAATTTATCAAATACATCAGATTTCTTTCTACGAAAATAAATCCATGTGTACCTTGAGAAATCATCTATGAATGAAACATAATACATAGACTTACCTAGTGATGGAACATGCATAGGTCCAAACACATCATTGTGTATCAATTCTAAGATCCCCTTTTCTCTTGTAGCACCAGATGGAAATCTTACTTGATTTTGTTTACCATATATGCAATGTTCACAGAAATCAAAATCCAGAGTGAAATTAGACATACCTTCAACCATGCCTTTACCGTGTAGTGTTTGAAGGCCCTTTTCTCCAATATGCCCCATTCTTTGATGCCACAACATGGTCTTATTTTCAGGGATGGTATTTGTCTTGTCTTCTTTATTTTTCTGCTCAAGGACAACAGAACTATTACACCCATTAGTATAAGTTCTTCCAATCAACTTGTACAGAGTTCCACACCTAACTCCCCTCATCAACACCATTACTCCTCGTACCATCTTGCAAGTTCCCTTTCCCAATACAGTATCCACTCCTACATTATCCAACTTGCTTATAAATATTAGGCTCCTGGCTAGTTTTGGAATGTGCAGAACCCTAGGGAGAGTTCTAATCCTTCCATATTTTAGCAACTTAACCCTTCCACGTCCCATGATTTTTGTTGTCGAGTCATCTCCTAGGAATACATCACCACCATCATATTTTTCATATTCAGATAACCACTCCCTATGAGGAGTCATATGGTATGACGCACCTGATTCGATCAACCATACATCACTGTCTGCATGTGTACCTATAGATGCAAGGTAAACATCACCTCCTTATTCAGTGGAGGTTTTCGCCTCTGTGGAAGAGGTACTATCAGATCCATTTGGTTTTTCAAACTTATTAGACTTGTGATCTTTCTTATAATTCCCTATTTTACCACACTTCCAGCATTTCCTCAAAGATTTTCCTGGAGACTTTGATCTACCTATAGATTTAGATATCCCCCCTAAAGGCTTACCAAGATTACTATATTGGGTATGACCTCTGTTGGAGTCAAAAGTCACTCCTGGATTGCTTGCAGGAGTAGAGCCCAACGCCATCAGTTTTATGTCACAATTTGTTTAATGGGGTGATCAGATGGGTGAAAACTCAAAAAAATATAGCTTTAACTTAGGAAACTGGGCCTGGTATGTAGAAAGCAAGGGAGGTATTGGTCCAACTTCTGTCAGTAAATGATTAAAGGGTGGTAGAAGGAAGACTTGTGAGGAGGGAGAGCAAGACTGCCTCAGGCAACAGGCCTTCGGGAGCTTGAGGACAAAAAACTCGGAAGCCAAGATCCTCTTGTTCCAGAGATTCAAGGAGCTGAGGGGTGACTCGACTGAATCCTTCAATTCCAAGTCATTTCAGCGCTGAGAAAATCACAAGAATTGATTAGAAACAATGTGACTATTATAGTGATCCAACCTACATCATCTTATAACAACCACAACTCGACTGGATCCTCCAATTCCGAGTTGTTCTAACACAACAAACAAAGAGATGGAAGGGAAGATGACATCCATAAAGTAAGAAATCTCGAATTCCTTGTACATTAACCAGAGCGACTAGTGCTTCATCAAAAATTTACAATCCGAAGCTTTGCTCAACCATCGATCCCTCCCAAAATACAAAAAATGAGCCTATATACTCAAGAAAATTCCCCTCACAGAGGCGTGTCCAGTCACCCAAAGCTTGGTGTCCCTTCAGTCAAACTCATACTGAAATATTTCTTTAAGCGCCACCTTAACTACGCATGGCTCCTGTGAGGAGGGTAGCTGAGCCATTAAGTGCTGGGCTAGCGTGTGCAGAATTCTCTGTTGAGTCAAGGACTTCGGCATAGTTTCTTTGAGAAAATCAATACACAAGACCTCTTCGGGAAGACAACTTGCCAGACCCTCCATCCCCTCACTTAATGAATTAAAGGAGGTTTGATCCACCCATTCCTGCCTTCATTTACTCCAAGCAGAAACCAGGAGTGGAATCGTATTCGATGGCACCTGTAAATCGCGATAATCCCTTCGGCGACTAGACTTGACACCTTTGGCCCCTTTCCGCACAACTCCTTTCTTTCTTGGTGGCCACGGGTTGTGACCCTGTGCTATTATTCCCATAAGCGCTTTCGGTGCTCATAAATAGGAAGGAGATGATCCTTTCTTATCATAGTCGCGATGGGCGAAACATCGAAACGGCTCAATAAGGCACCACACGTTCTTGAAATTTGACGGTTCTCAGCTCACCTGACGTTGCTATGGGTTCTAGGTCCTAGATGCTCTCGCTACTTCACACATCGGGGATACGATGATGCTGTAATTTTCTCCTTGAACTTGCGATGGGCGAATCGGTGAGGAGATCAATCGCGCGCCAAGTGTCTGCTTCAGACAGACAGCTGAGACTGCCCCTTGATACAAAGTGACATGAAACTTTTACCCTTCAAACTTGGGATTGCCAAAAACTGACGCGGCCAGATCTTGCACCACGCATCCTTAGGATGAATGGATGAGGGGGCATTCGACATTAAAAAGGGAGACGCCCTTGTTTACAGGCTCGTTTGAAGTGACTTAGTGCTAGGACCATGGGCTCGGCTTCTTAGGAACTTTCGACATTTCATCGATCGACGATCTTAGCTGCAATGAATGGGAGGCTCCATGTTTTCCGAAACTCTGATTCCCGATACACCGACTGGAAGCCACCTGTCCCAATTGGATCGGATGACCTAGATTTGTCTTGAATTATTGGAGCTATCTCTTGCATTAACCTCGAGGCAACTTGGCAACCCCAAAATCCCGACGACCGTTGATCATCTTTATAGGTGGATCTCAGTGGCCGTCAGCAAAACTTCGCCCATTCGCTCGAATTGTAACTGAAAAGGAGTTCCTCTGTGTTGCGCTTGGGCGCTTCCTGGGAAATCCTGTAGTCCTATGTACCTTTGTGCCCTGATACCAAAATTGTTGCTAACATTAGGATCCATTGGGGATAGAGTCATCCCCATGATGCTCTAAGGACTCATTTTGCAGTTCCAGTGCCTTGCTGTTGGGCTATGGAGTCATTATTAAG
>ML800430.1:106217-122246 GCA_009831015.1 Picea engelmannii
ATTCAACGTCATATCTGGAGGGTTTCTAATTTGAAACATTATAAACATTTTTCTTCAGCAATTTGAAAGAGGAAAAACACAATGGTAAGGTTCTTTCATCTGTTTCAAAACCTTCCTCATTTTCTTCCTTTTTGTCATATGCACAATTTTCAATTTCTTTGGATGGCTGAACACACTCATTTTTAGATTCATCTTCGACCCATGGTTGCAATTTTGAACTGGCAATAACTTCCACATAATAAGAAATGGGGTTATCAAACACATGATGAGATTGTTGTTATTTCTTGTCAATTTTTTCGAGTGACTCAGTGTGATTTGGCATCAACACATGTTCCTTTTCTTCAATGATGATCTTAAAATTTTCTTTCAACAATTTAAATGAAGAAAAGCATAAAGGTAAATATTAGTCTTCAATTGATTCGATACTTTCTTCTTTATGAATATGATGTGTAGGCTGATTTTTCTCCTTATACTGCTGAAATTGAACATTTTCTGATAGGGAACATACAACTAGTTGTTCTAGGAAGTCAACATCATGATCATCATCATATTCATCATATATAGGAAAATCAGAAACGTATGCAATGTCATGTAACAATAAAAGACTTGGAACATCAACCTGTTCTTCAAAAAGATGATTTGAAAATTCATCCTCTTGACTATCTATAAATGAATACATGAAACAATCAGTCTTATGATTATCATGGGATAGGTTAGGAACTAAACTAGCACCTCCTCCTTCAACAAATTGAATATAATCTTTTTCAAAATCATGAGCATTGAAAACTCCAAGAGAATATAGGATATTATCGACTCGATGTTAAATATTCCAATCAACCCTTTCTTTTTCATATTCACTTTCATATTTTTGAGTATCCAACCCCTCATTTTGGATATGTTCGCATGCCTGGATATTGTGTTGAATCTCTTGGGCATCATTGAACATTTGTTGTAAGGACTTTGGTCTTCTTTCCATCAGGAGGAAAGAAAAATATGGTGGAAGAGTGGTGGTGTACTAAAGCATGGAAGTAGCTTCAGTGGGTTGAACTTCTTTAGGCAAGTCATGATAAACGTTGGAAAACCTTCTAATGAAGGTGGAAACAGTCTCATTTTTTTTCCCTTTCAAGGCATAGAACTCTATAAGTTGCATGTCTAGAGATTACTTTTCACCCCAGAACTTTGAAAAAACAATATTCAATTCTTCCCACGAGGTAATGGTCTCTGAATTCAAACTCTTAAACCATTCTTTGGTATTCCCTTTCAAGGATTGAGAGAAGTCCCTCATACAAACATCATCATGATCAATCTCAAACAAATCTATAAAATGTTTAAAATATTGGATGTGTTTTTCAGTGGTGATGGCATTAGGTTCTCCATCAAACACAGGTAGTTACTTATAGTGCTTTGGAGGAAAATCATGAAGGATGTGAGATAATTTCAAGGTTTTGTATCTATGATGAATCTTGGAGGACATTGGATCAAGTACAAGAGGTGAAATATCGGCCTTGGCTTCATGGGGCTCATCAACTTGGTCATGGTCATGACATGGCCTAGATGGGATATTTTTATCAAAATCAGTGATAGACTGAGGATATATCTGTATAAATTTAAGAGGAGGATATATAATTTCAATATGATCATCATTTGCATGTAGCAGGTAAATAAAAATCTATCTAGCATGTTCAGGAAAGGACCAAAGGAAACTTCTAACAAACAATAAAATTCCTTGGAAAAAATTCAATTTTAAGTACTTGTTTTCTTCCATAATGCTTTTTTTGGATTACTGAGAGGGAGGGTGAATCAATAATAGCGTAATTATAAATATTTTTCTCCAAATAATCAAAGTTTTATATAAATGTATAATTATTATCCAATAATGAACAATAAGAAATGAACAGTCACAGACATACAAAGTACACCAGTGTTTTACGTGGAAACCCAAATCAGGAGAAAACCACATAATGTTTTTTCTTATATGTATTGAAGAATTACATTCATTGGAAGCACCAAATTCCTTTGTTTTCCACATGCAATTGGAAGGAGGCTCCAACCCCCTAGTTTCTCAGGCTACAACCTGAGGGAAGCTCCAACTCCCCAATTCTTTAGCTACAACCAGAAGGACGCTACAACCCCCTATGTTCTCCGGCTACAACCGAAAGGTGGCTACAACCACCTGTCCTTGCCCCATCCAACCACCATGAAATATAAGTAGAATTATGGAACCACTATCACACTTTCACTATGAGATATATTGTTGTACAATTGTATCAACCTGCACCATTGACCTGTATCCAACCTGTACAATTATCCTGTAATCAATCTGTATATGAACTGAACATGTATCTACAAAAATACAACAGGTACATGACCTGTAGTGTTGCAACCCACGTATGTATGTTCCCTATATTTTATGCATCCCACATATGTACGCACACTATCTGTTATGCAGCCCGTGTATTCCTTCTAAAATTGGGGTTTCCTTTATCTTGAAAACTTTTGACCCTCTGTAGCTTCTTTCACATAGATCTGTAACATGTCACTGTATCTAGACTGTAACTGTACCATGTGCATGCATACTCATACATAACCTTTACTCAAGGAAAATATGTCTCTCTATATTCATGTGCCATATAGGTGTGTGCAATCATGAACACGTTTAATATCCCTCACATGATCTTAGTCATCAAACCCTTTCTGATATTCAAATTCTCAATACATCAACCACTACATAAATACAAGCTCTCAACCATTTACCATAAAAAAATCTTAGACATATGGAAATAAATACAAGATGTTCCTCAACAAGAAGTATCGATGATGAATATACCATCACTGTATTTCAGTAGATCTGACTTATGTAGAATATCCCATGTAGCAACTAGTCTCTCTAGGGAGAATATTCAAATCTCCATTTCCATTCCTCATGAATACATTAAAATCCAAATATTCATAATAATACATACCTTTCGAACCAATGGATGGATCTTATGTATATGAGCACTTTAGACCTTCTTGGGAGCTTGATATCAGAATCTGTAACCTCTACATCTTCATCTTCTCAAGTTTCCATGGCTTTACCAACATGTACTGACCCTGTACACAACCAACCCACATACATACGCACCCCATACACAGACAACCCGCATACTGTATGCACCCTATACACATACAACCTGCATACACCTCAGAAAATAGGGTTTTCTATAATTCCAAGAATTTCGTTGTAAACCCTTTGTGCTACCTCAGACGTTTGCCACTTCAGATGTATCCACAAGTATTTACAAAAATATTTACATGAAAAAATAGATATACAATATGTACAAGTGTGTATTTAATGAGTGAGATTTTCCTCTTATTTATATCTTCATGTAGCTTTACACTTTCCTTATTTTAGGGCTTCTTCATTTAAAATAATTTCTTTTGCAAATCACTTTGACCCTTGGGGGCTTCTTTAAGACTTATTAGGGGTTCTCCAACTTCATATGGTCATAAATCTCTAACCGTGAGGAGTTATGTGGCGTTCCACATACCACCGGAAATGGCATGACAACCACTATGCATCTAGGATAGTTTCAATGACAAATTCAATGTCCTTAATCTCATTATTACACAATTAAGCATGGTTTCTCTCACTCTACAAAGCATCTTCTTGTGATGGATTTCACCATAAGGGGACCACTTTGGAGTTCATCCATCTTTACTTCTTATCAACCATGAAAAGAAAATAATGAGTCATATTTACATCAAACAATCTTGGGTCCATTACCCAAACCTTTGTGCCATGGGGATATATTCAAGGGTTGACATCAATGACAACCAACCTTAATCAAAAATCTCACCCTTTGGCATTGATGGAAACACTCTGATGCAATCCTGAAATCATATCATTCATGCTCCCCCTGGAACCATTCCTTTGTCCTCTACATATGATAAATCTGCTCCCCCTGGAACCATGCCTCTATCCTCTGCATCCGATAAATTTGATCCCCTTGGAACCATGCCAATGTCCTCTGCATCTGATAAATATCTCCCCCTTTTCATCAATGGAAAAGGTATCTTTCCATCCGAGGCTACTCCCCCTGAATGAACTGTCCTCTTATGGTTCTTCCTCATGTACATATAAGACATATAAGATAAGCATTGAAAAAACATTCATTTTGGAGTTGAAATAATTCCAAGTCTCTAGGAAAGATATTCAAAGGATTCCCGTAGAAGTGGTTTTGTAAAGATGTATTCCACTTGTTCTTTTGTGCCAACATACTCAAATCTGATTTTCTTTTCTACAACCTGCTCCCATAGAAAGTAATACTGATGGCACTTGTATTATCACAATAGATTGGAATGGGCTCATCATACTCAACCTGTATATCTGTCAGAGTTTGTTTCATCCGAAGAACCTGTGTATAGCATGATGCTGCTGCAATATAATCTACCTCGGTTGTAGATAAAGATACTTATGATTGTTTCTTGCTTAGCCATGATACTAAAAACTTACCCAAGTAGAACGTTTCTCCACTGGTGCTTCGGCGATCATCAATACAACCTGCCCAATATGCATCTATGTAGGATATAATTTATAGATCCTTTCCTTTTGGATACCATAATCCAAACTCTTTTGTTCCTTTGAGATATCTGAAAATCCTCTTTACTACTAATACACGTGATTTATTTGGTGCTGCTTGAAATCGTTCCACCTATCCAACTTCCTGCATTAAATCTGGTTTGGATGTTTTCACATATAGTAGGTTGTCAATCATTGACCTGTATTTCCTCTTATCTGTAGACTTTGAATCATCATCTTTTCTCAACTTGCAACTGGTTTGCATGGGAGTGATAACTGGTTTGCAATCTTCCATTCTGAACCTTTTTAGAATTTCTCTGATATACTTGTTTGAGAAAAAAAAATTGATTGGTTGCTTTGACGTATATGAAGTCCTAGAAAGAAGGATAGTTCTCCAAGTAACAACATTTCAAATTCATTTTGCATATCATTTGCAAATTTCTAGCTTAACCTGTCATCATCACTACCAAAAATAATATCATCAACATAAACTTCAATTAATAAAATATTACCTTGAATTACCTTGATGTAGAGGTTGTTGTCTGCACTTCCTTTTCTGAACCCTGCCTGTTGTAGATACTTATTCAATCTAGAGTACCATGCTCTAGGAGCCTATTTTAGACCATACAAGGCCTTCTTTAATTTACACACATAATCTACGTTTTCTGACAACTGAAATCCTTCTGGTCAATCAATGTCGACTTCTTCTTCAAGTTCCCCATTTAGAAAAGTTGATTTTACGTACATGTTGGGCCCGAGATATGATCAATTTTATGAAAGTTATTAGACACTTTTGTCGAATGTATATATGTGTTTTTCATTTTTTGGAGAAGCTTTATGAAGAATTTTGTGCCAAAATGGTATGATCTACACCAGGTATGTATGATTCGTGTTTAATGTTGATATTGAGTACAATTCATCATGTTTTTATGTTTCCAAGGATCTAATTGTTATAACCCTAATTTGCACCAGACATACTTACTTGACATTAGGCCATCCCATGTGCCTTCTTTGCCAATCCAGTACTGAACAACTCTTCTTAAAAAACTCCTTTATAAAGGCCCATGCGCCCTGCTCCATTACTGCACGTGTGTACATGCCAGCTGCTCCAATACAACCTGCGTGTACCTACAAAAGCATGAAAAAAAGGAAAGTTGCTGATGGAACACACAACTTTGGGCAAGTTAACTAAACCTTTTGGCCATGCATGGCTAGTCATTCGACCAAATACCTAGCTCCTTCTAGCCTATAAAAGAAGGGGTAAGGGTCCCATTTGAAAGGAGGAAAATCATAGTAAAGAGACTATACCCAATTGAGTATTCCCTTTGTCCCAACCTTTAGCCATCCTCGTGCAAAGAGAAGTATAGAGAAAAGCAGTTGGAGGATAGTTGAAGAGGAGCCCAGGAACAGGTTCATGGAGCAGTGGCCGACTTCATCATTGTAATATGATTTAGTGAAGCTAATAATAAATAATTACTTTTCCCATCCCACCATATGAGGTTTTCATTGTTTATTGTGTACATGTTGATTAAATCTCTAACCCATTAATCTATAGATCAAATGCGTGTGGAGTTCTTTGTTTGTCTTTTGTGAATGCAGGTCAGCCTTGGGAGGAGAGTTGCAGTCAAAGAGAGACCAAGCATGAAGAGGGATTGATATCAAATGATGTAAATAAGGTATGTTCACTTGATCTTCTTAACTACGTATTTTCTTAAAAATAACGAGGATTAGGTCCGGGATGACGATAAAAAGTAGGAATCTTTAGGTCTTTTCTGCATGCATGATAAAACCCTAAGTGCTAGTCCATAGAGGGATTTCCCACTCATAATAGAATTGGCGACCATACTGGGGATATCTAGGGTTTTGGGGAATATTTTTCTTGGGTATTTTTAAAAACTCGTTTCATTCCTTGTTTTTAAAGTTTCTACAAAAGTCTGAGCTAACAGAGATTTTGGTCTTCAATACAAAGTTATCTCTTTTTCTTTGCTTGACTGCATTTTTTTTACGAGACCCACAGAGGTACATGCGGCCTGTATAAGGTATTCACGCATGTACCTGTGCCCTACCTTCACACAACCCGCGTGTACACGCTAGCTAAGGAAGTGTCAGTCGGGTGTATGATTTCAAAAAATTTCTTTTAGGGAGGCAGTCATCCTCTCCCCTATAAGAAGTAATCCTTCTCAGGGGTTTTCTGGAACTCATTCTAGCCTTTTTTGTTTACATTTTATAGCTTAGGTTCCACCTCAGATTGGTTTGTTCTATGAAATTTTATTGGAATTGTTTTCTTTTTTCTGTCAAAGTGAGTTTCTGAGTCTTCAAGAGATTTTGGTCCGCAGTATCAGTAGTCTCTGCCAGTGCCTGATTGTTTGTCGTTTCATTTTTGAGAGTTTCAGAAGTACGTGTGGCCTTCATAAGGGCTGCATGCCTGTACACATGCCTTGACGTTATACAACTCACGTGCACACGTTGGCTATTGAACTATCAGCAGCGTGCCTGTTGAGAAATTTTTTGTTTAGGGAGAGGCAGTCATCCTTTTCTTTGTCAAGATTTTATCCCTCTCAGGTTTTTTGGTCTCTGTCATAGCTGTCAGTAGCTTAGGTTGAATCATGACAATAGCTTCCTTTTTCATTAAGAAGTTTCCTCAGATTTTTCCTTTCATAGGGTTTTTAGACAAGTGTGAGAGTCCTTTTTAATATGCTTGTGTGTTATTTTTAGAGTGACTCATTACGATCTGCGCTTAGGCCAGAAGTTTTCGTGGTCTTTACTTCTTGAGATTTTTCCTTTTGCTTTGTGAGCATTCAAATAAAAAAAAAATCTTTTATTTCTTTGTTTAGTTAAATAGTTGTTGGTTTGCATTAGTAACCAGGAAAATTCTTTGCTTTCATAAGTTCTTGACAGTTTACTTAGACGATAAGTAGCTCATAGTCGAGTGAAATCTTGTTTTGAGTTTGTTGTTCAAATATCTTAGAAAATTTTATTTTGAAAAGTTGGTCAAAGAATTTAAAAGAGAAAATCTAAAGTTGTCAAGAAGTGTTTTGTTTTCAGCTTTATGTTTATCTTTCTTTTTGTCTCTCAAAACATCACTGGTTTCACTGTCATAACCTTTGACTTAAGACAAGCCATAAAAATTAATGCTAAATCTAAAATTAATTAGACTTTTTATGTTTGTAGGGTCAACCAACTAGTTTAGGGTTAGGGCCTTGAATTAGGTTGGAGAGGAAATTCTTCAAGTCCATTAAATCAAACATTGGAGTCTGAGCTAGGGAGTGTTAAAAGTCTAGTATCACGAAATTTATCTGGGACCCCCCTATAACACAGGGGATAAACATGAGGTCATGTGCGGAAAGGTAGAGGAGATAACCCCTCCAAAGTTAGACCAAGTGTAGTGGAGAACACATATAGAGGGCTTGTCTTTGGATTTCCTCGATTGCATTTTCCACGGAGCTTCCTGGGTCTCGAATCTGTTCGAGGTCCTCAGTTGTCTTCTAGACCACTTTATTTCAATACCCTTGACAAGTTTCAGGCTCGATACCCTGCTCATTGTGGCCTACCCGACTGTTGACTGTACCCACCTGGTGACTGCTCTCACATTGACAACTTAGTTTCCTATCTTTTTTTAGAGACATACACAAGTGATTGCGGGGGTATACCGCAGTACCTAGGGTAGACATCGGGCCATGCTTTGCAGATTATACCTGGAGGGTGCTTCCATGTTTGAGTTTCACTTGCATTGGTAAGTTTCTCTAGTGTTGGTTGTTGTAACTGTTCTTCCAACTAGTTTAGTGTTTCCTTGTTTTATCTTGTAGGGATGTTTTTTCTAGCATCTATTGTTTTTGAATGAATAGAATTCCCTAGTGTTTCTTTGATCTTCTCACATAGTGGAGGATCATGATCTTCGTCAGTCATGAAGGATTCTTGGCCTGCCACCGATTACACTAGAGCCACCCTCACCACCGCTAAGGCGAAAGCTAGAACAAAAAGGGTCTTTTGAAGCGACCGGGTCACCGGAAACCACTACTGAACAACTTCTGTGAAAGGACCTTTAAACACCTTTAAAGTGGGTAGTAATGGAAGAAAATGCTACCACTTCTTCTGGGAATTCCTATATTCCTGTTACGACTTTCACCATAGGGGGTGTTCCACCTCCTAACCCACCGTCACCATTTCGAGCCACCATATTCTCGACAGCCTCTACCTCGAGCAGTGGTCTGATCCTGTCTTTTGCGATGAACACTACTCCTTTCACACAGAGTGAGACATGCCCTCCATTCTCATACAGGATACCTAGCTCAGGTACAAGCACTATACTATCCTACCCCACTTTTCAGACTTTAGGTATGGGGGCAGGGAGCTCTAACGCTCCTTTGCAAGGACCTATGGGGGGAACTTCATCTCCCTTTAACGCTTTCCCTTATGGGGGAGGTCATATACCTCCTTCGTCCCCTTCACTCGGTGGTACCCACCAGCAATCTATCGGGCCAAACACACACCATAGTTCACTTGGAGTAGGGAGTCAAGGACCACCTTCTCATAATATGTCAGTAGGGTCAACACCATTTTCTTTTTTCGGTACATTTGGTAACAATGCTTTCTCATCAGCTACTTTCCTGACCGAGGGAAACCCTGGTTATGGCCAACCTAATATTGTTCAGGGTACTATTCCTACACAGGGGGAAAACTGAGGAACTTCTTCCGCATCAGGACCTTGGAATTCTTGGCAAGGATCAATTCCTTCGTCAGGAATGTCAATCTGGGGCAATTCTTTTCACAACCAATGGAACCCTGGGCAACGTGCAATACCTATGCCCATGGGATCAGCATGGGGAAATCCTTCCCAAAGTCCTTCTAATGTAATGCATGCCCAACCATCTACGTCCTATTTCGGGAAACAACCGATGATGTCTCCTCAAATGAAAAATATGTACACTGGTCATGGCCATGGTTTTTACCAGAACCCTAGCTAGCAACCTAACTTTTTCTGGAAACTTGGTACATTCAAACTCCAGGCCATTTTTTCCATGGTTATCATCAACAACAACCAAAACTACCTTTCTTAGCAACCTTACATTTTCTAGATTTGAAAAGGTTTTTGAATGACCCCATCTGTCACTATCCACGTTGGCCCCCTTTGCTGACGAAATTTCCTTTGGACATACCAAAGTTCGAAGCCAAGCCTAATGTAGATCCAGGGGATCATGTGACCACCTTGCATCTTTGGTGCTAATCTAATTCATTGTTTCAACACACTCTCATTGGGAGTGCTGTGAAATGGTACATCGAGCTTGACCGCTCGAGATATTCTTCCTTCTATGAATTGACAATGGCATTCCTAAACCATTTCTAATTACCTATGAGATACGACGTCGGCACAAAATTGTTGGCCAATTTCGAACAGATAAAAGTGGACCATATCTATGACCACATTCGAGAGTGGAGATGCCGGAAGAGTTTGATTAAGGTACCAGTCCCACCTGCATTCATGCTTGATTGGTTCCTTAAGTCTTTGGTCCCACAACTATCCAAAAATGTCGTAACATCGGGAGTGTTTTCCAAATAAGATTCCATCATGAGAGCTCAACATATTGAGCTAATTTATTCTCAGTCTGGTTTACTGTATGAGGTTTTTCTCGATGCAGCATGATCCATACTTGAAAAAACCAGACAGAGAGTTGGACCACATGCCGATGGTATTGTAGGTTCATCACAAGCCAATCTCGCTGAACAACTGAAAAAACAAATGCATCAATTGTCTATACAACATCCACCAGCCAACCAAACTACTGTTTCAGCTACTCCCCCTACCTAAACATTGGATGTACACAGTGTGCAATCGACAAATCCGAAGGCCACCCAGAATCCTGATGGAAATAAAAAATGACGTAAGAAGGGTAAGGGGGATAAGAAACCCACTAATAATGTTGGTGGAGGAAACAATGAAAAATGGAAGGAAAGGTATCTATGTAACCTATGCATGGAGGACCACCCGACCCACCAGTGCCCTTGGCTTGCAGAGGCCCAAATTTTTGTGTCACAACAACAACCTGTTGTGTTAACGAATCCATTCCAACATGGGAAAAACCTAACCCAAGCCTCTACAAGCGTGGAAGGGGGCAGTCAAGGACCCTCTCTATGTTCAAAAAATCCTGCATCTGCAAATGTGTATATGATGAAAGGTGATTCTTTTATATCGACTAGAGCACATGAATATAGTAAGACAAACACCTCTGAGAAATGCAAAGAAGATGAAATCCCATCTCTTCCTCTCCAGATCGAGAAGACTTTTGGAGAAACAATGAAATGCATCCCAAAAGGTGCATTCAAGAAAGCTTCTCACAACCCAAATGCAAGGGCCGCTCAGAACTATTATGTGGTGGAGGATTTATCTCAAACCCCTTGTGTGATGTCTGCTTTGGAGGTCCTCCATAGCTGCCCTTCCCAGAGAAAATCTTTGTTAGCCGCTTTAGGATCTACCAAGAATTGTAATCCAGGTACAATCATGCTGGATACAACCAACTTAAAACCTCATCTCCCTTACCACATGGCATTTCAAATAGTAGTGGCTTACCACACGAAAAATTTTACTCGGAACATTTTTTGCACGGTGGTTGATGAGGGCACCTTGACATGTGTCATGTTGTTGGCATGTTGGAAGGCCATTGGCCAGATCATTTTTTCTCTGTCACCTACTCTTCTTACCACTTTCGACATTCATTCGTTCCGACCACATGGAATCACCCCCTCTTTCCCTTTGCAGTTAGGAGGGAGGACCGTGTGCGTCAAGGTAGAAGTAGTTGATGCATCCCTCGATAACAATCTCTTGTTAGGTAGGAGTTGGACCTATGCCATGTAAGCAGTGGTTGCTACAGTTTTCCGAGTCTTGTTGTTTCCACACGAGGGTTGGATCGTGACCATTGATCAATTGTCCTTCTCCAGACCTGACCCTTCATTGGGGGCATTCGCGGTCTCGATGATTGACAATCCCCAACTGGGCATCGTCAACGTAGGGGTTGGTTTGTGCCCATCTTTGATGGGTAATTTCGATTACCCGCCTCCTCAAGGCGATGTCAAGTTTGTATCAGACCACCATAGTTGAGATTTTCCAAGTTTCGTTGTTTCTCATGACTTACTTCAATGATCTATGGATTATTCCTTCCCCATCATCCATGATGGCAGGGACAGGGCACCATGGTATGTCCATTCCCTTGTCCACGGAAGAGGAAACATACTCTTTAGTCCAATAAGCTTCAACCAACACCAATTCGACTCCTACACAAGAGTTAGATCCAATCCCAGAGCCTATTTGGGCTCAAGGTTCCCTCGCTGGTACCGATTTTTTAGACTTAGTCTTTCCCTCAAACGAAGCAATCATTGAAGAAATGACTAGTCCAGACAAACCTTGGGATGATCTCCATCACAGATCATACATCCTCCCAGAGTTAATAAGAATCGAAGAAGGGGAATTCACCTTGACTATGACTGGAGATAGGTCTTCTCTTATCAATCCCTTGGCTACACATGAGGTTTATGCTGAAGGTAATATGGAAACTATCGCTGAAACTATACCGATTAATATCTCTAGAACCCCTGGCGTCGTGGAGAATATTTTCGTCAGAGTTGAATATTCCCCTGAAGAGATTCAAATCTACACAGACTTATTTAAATAATTCCACGAAGTTTTTTCTTGGTCTTATGAGGAAATTCCAAGCATTGATCCAAAAATAGTCGAACATGAAATCAAAACTTATCTGGATGCCAAGCTAGTTTGGCAGAAGCTTTGTCTAGTTAATCCCAGGAAAGAAACAACCATTAAGGTTGAGGTTGAGAAACTGCTCAAAGTCAATTTTATCTATCCTATCCATTTGACCCAATGGGTGTCAAATCCCGTGTCGGTCAACAAGAAATAGGGCACAATTCACGTATGTACGGACTTCCATGATTTGAACAAGGCTTGTCCAAAAGATAATTTTCCCACACCATTCATTGACCAGATAATTGATGAATGTGTTGGTTGCGAGGATATTTCTTTCATGGATGGTTTTTCGAGATATAATCAGATACAGATCAAACCTGAGGACCAACACAAAATAGATTTCATCTGTCCATGGGGTACAGTTCCCTATCGTAAGATTCCTTTTGGTCTCAAAAATGTTGGAGATACCTTCCAGTAGGCCATGTCATTTGCTTTCCATGATATCAAGCATATAGTCTAAGCCTATTTAGATGATTTATCATCACGATCTCACAAGAAAACAGATCATCCCACACACCTCCGACTTATCTTTGAGCGATGTCGCTACTTCTGGATTCTCTTGAATCCAAACAAGTGCAACTTTTGCGTAACATCAGGGTGTTTGTTAGGTTTCATAGTGTCAACAACAGGGATCATGGTAGATATTCTCAAGGTTGAGGCAATAGTTCAGTTGCCTCCCCCATGCACAATCCTTCAACTTCAGAGTCTATAAGGAAAGGAAAACTTTTTGAGGTGTTTCATCACCAACTATGCCGAGATCACAAAGGGATTTATGCGCTTACTAAAGAGAAACGTTCCTTTTCATTGGGATGATGCTGCTCAACTCTCCTTCAAAGCGTTGAAACATGCCCTCAGAACTGCCCCTCTTCTTCGGCCACCCAATTATAACAAAGATTTCCTATTATACTTGGTTGTAGCAGAGTCAACCATCGACATGGTCTTAGTTCAAGAAGATGATTTTCTCTCATAATATGTGATCTATTACCTGATCCGAGGCCTCGTCAGTCCGGAACTCAATTATTCTCATATCGAAAAACTTGCGTTGGAAGCATTCCATGCTGTCCAATGGTTCTGTTATTATGTTCTATTTTGCAAGACCATCGTCATTGTCGTTGTGAATCAATTTCAATACATGTTGACACGATGGGTAATCGACAGAAAGATCAGTAGATGGATAGTCATCCTCTAGGAATTTGACTTAGATTTCGTTTCGGCGAAATCCAAAAAGTCAGTGGTCTTCATAGAAATTATCTCAGAACTTCTGGTCAAGTCAGGTGATGTTATTCCCGAAGAATAGCCTATTCAAGGAGATATGTTCCTGATAGCATCCTCAGACCCATGGTATGGAGATATTCTTTTCTATCTCTGGACTTTGAAGTACCCCACCTCTACTTCTCGTTATGAACGTTGCCATATACGTCATCAAGCCAAGAATTATCTCATCCTCGAGGACACTCTCTATCGTCAAGGTGTAGAATTCGTTCTTCATTGATGCCTCACTCATGAAGAAGAATAAATCATGCTTAACGATTACCATACTAGAGCATGTGGAGGTCATTTGTTTGGGTTGGCAACAACCCAAAAGATTTTATGAGCCGATTACTTCTGGCAGAGACTAATCAAAGATTGTATCGAATCGGTCAAGAAGTGCCACTTGTGTCATATCTTCTCTCGGAAGTTGAGGACACATCTCCCTACCATGTTTCCTGTCATCACAGTTGGTCCCTTCACCAAGTGAGGAATTGATTACACTACATTCAACCCTCCTTCAACAAGGGGGCACCGTTATACGATTGTAGCCATAGACTACTTCACGAAGTGGGTCGAATCTATGCCAATGTTTAAAGATGATGGAGAGACTACAACTCTCTTTTTGTTCAACAAGATAATCACAAGGTTCGACGTCCCGAGATATATTGTCACTAACCATGGTAGTCACTTTCAGAACCAAATGATGACCGAATTAACATCAAATCTTGGGTTGCGGCAAGAACATTCGTCACCCTACTATCCCCAAGTGAATGGTCAGGTGGAAGCTGTAAATAAATCTCTTAATACCATCCTATAGCGAACGGTCAATTCAGTCAAGTCAAATTGGCATTTGATGTTATACTTGGCATTATGGGCTTACCGAATGTCTGTTAAGATTACAACCGGTTTCTCACATTTTCAACTCGTTTATGGGATGGAAGCAGTCTTGCCTATAGAATGTCAGATCCCATCCCTAAAGTTGGAAATACAGTTACTGTCGGACACTTATCCACTTGAAGATTGGCTATTATACCTTGAGCAGCTCAATGAGCAACGTTGTGATGTGGCCCTGGCCAACGAGGCTCACAAACAAAAATTCAAGTGCCAGTATGACTGATCCATTCATCCTCAGATCACCTTGTCCTAGTTTGTGACCAAGATAAGGACTCCCTCAAGGCAGGCAAATTCAAACCCATGTGGTTCAGACCTTTCATCATAAAAGAGATTCTAGAAAAGGGTTCTTATCGTTTGGTTGAATTTGAGGGAAATGCTTTGGCGGAGCCTAGAAATGGGATCTACCTCAATAAGTATTACTCATAGGTAGGTCACCTTGGGTCACTTTGTGTAACATATGTATAGTCTTTGTACTATTACTTTCTGGTTTCTTTTGGTTTTATGGATGTGTTGTTTTTTATGTTATCTTTTGTCACTGTGGAAGATGTCAAGTGAATCAGAGGTGTTCGTTGGGTACGTAGACAACGCTAGTCTACATACTCTGAGGCTTGCCTCCACAGCTTGGGTAAGTTTTAAACCTCAGGGCCAGTTATTATCTTCAAGAGGTATATGTTTAGGCGACACCACAAACAATGTAGTTGAATACA
The DNA here is from genome assembly GCA_009831015.1 of Picea engelmannii. Classification (NCBI taxonomy): domain Eukaryota; kingdom Viridiplantae; phylum Streptophyta; class Pinopsida; order Pinales; family Pinaceae; genus Picea; species Picea engelmannii. The sequence continues at coordinate 121,381 of ML800430.1, forward strand.
ACACAGTTATTGAGTTTCTTCGTGACGCCCTATCATTTGGTATCTCTCATCTCTGGGTCTATTTAGATGCTCAACTGGTTGTGTCTCAGTTAAATAGAGTCTACCATGTTCATGATCCTACTTTACACCAACAATTCCTTAGGGTACATATCTTAGAACAAAGCTTTGATTATATTACATATTTTCATATTCCTAGGAGATTAAACCAAGTTATGGATACTCTAGCTAATCAAATCTTAGACTGGAATCTCACACACATATAAAAAGACATGCACATAAACATGTAAATACATTTTTAAAGGAAAATATGATCCATAAAACATAAAAAGACATAAAAATCCATATATAATATCAAAATCATCAGAGTACATAGGTGGATGGAAGCGCCTCAAAAATATGACTAGTAACGAGTCATGGGGCTTATGCCCTCAAAACATATATACAAGTAGTACCCTCGGCAAGTGAAAATTCTAGACTAACTACAGTCAGGGCCTATGGGCCCCTTCTGTAATGATCAACAATGTTTTCCAAACGCCAAAAAATTTGGACCCATGTCCATGGTGCCCCCACTACATGAGGCTACATAGATGGTGGAAAATCCTCAATCTCTGCCATGGGGATTGTGTGAGTGAGCAAGGTAACATTTCTCTCGACTCATCTCAGAACCCTCTCAGGCTCACTGGCTAGAAGCTCTCCTACTGTTGTTGGTCCCCTTGCAGCGACGGGTGCGGCCCCCGACCGAGGACGTCGCCTGTTCCTCACATAATCCGCAGGTCGCACTGGTCCCACATCTGAACATAATAGACACATATATGTCAAATTCTCTGGTATAAAAAAAATGATATATATATATATATATATATATA
>ML800430.1:122327-162673 GCA_009831015.1 Picea engelmannii
CATATGTTTAACAAAAAAAAAAAATCGATGTAAACTTACCCATCTCTCCTTGCTCCTCGTCGGGAGGTATCAGTATCTCGGAGTCTCTCGAGAAGTCAATCCCAGCATAAGGGTAATCCTCTATGACTGGGATATGTCACAACAACCAAGAAAAAAAGTTTTCATCAAAGGACTCATTGGTCCTTCCTCCCCCCTTTCATGGCAGCAACACTGCCCATCTGCATATTGCAGGAAGAGAGACCTGATGCCCCCGTACCACCTCTTGAGGATTGAAACTGGGCACTCTTTCAAAAATGAAAGAGAAAAGAATGGTTCCAAACCCAAAGTTCCTCTGAATCCACGACCGACAGTCTATCAGTTGTCTCTTCATATAGTCCAATAATGTGCTGCTCCAATCAAAACTATGTGCATTTAAGCACTAAACTGCACAGTTCATCTGTGCATAGGAAGCCTGATGCAAAGCGACATACCCTGTAATCCACCTGATAAGAAACAATATTGCCTTTAGTGCTAATTATGAGATCTTACTAATCGACATTTGCGAGCTCGTCCTGTCTGTACCCGCCTCACAATAGAATCCAATCAACCTCGATATGTTGTGAGGCCCCGAGGGAAACATACGGAAGTTGACTGGTTCCCCACGCTGAGAGAGGCCAGTCAAAAAGTATATGTCCTCAGTCGTTGGCACCAGTGACTGTCCCTCCAACATAAAGGCCCTTGCGTCGGGATGCCAATAATCAACCAAGACATTCAATAGCCTAGGTTGTGCTCGCATGAAAGGACATAGGAAGAATTTTAGCAACCCACATTGCATTAAGGAAGCAACAACATTGGGGTCCTCCCCAACCAATGCACGAATATCCTCATGCTCTCTTTCCCTCCAGTGAACATACATCCTACAAAAAACCAAGTTTAGGAGGGTTAACCTTTGTTTTTTAAAGTTTTTTCCATTAAATAAAGGGTCCACGCGGGTTGTAATGATGACAGTTACATGTACACGCATCCAGTTTTTCCTCTGCCCGAGTGTACATGCGGGTTGTCATAGGAAAACCTGCATGGACCTAGGGCCGACTTTTTGAGGGTCGACGACCCCCCCAAAAATGAAACAAAATTCATAAAGAAAGATTTGAATTGCAAGAGGAGAGATTTTATACTTATTTGGATCAAGCAGATGGTTGTTTCGTCCACCAAAGCTCCCGGAATCAATTCTTTTCACAAAGGAGAAGTTTTGGCTTTTAGTCAATTTATGAATTAACAATGGTGATAATGAGTTGCCAACTTCTATTTATAGAGGTTTTTGGCCCTTTTTTGTCAATGTTCAGACCCTTTTGTCATCTTTTCTAAACTAAAAATCATTTAATATGGTTTAGGAGTTTTTCTTTGGATGATCACGGGAAGTATTACTTTAGGTATTTGGAAAAAAATTTAGAGTTTAGGTGTTTTGACAGTCCTTTGGTAAAAGGTCATTTTTTCCGACTCGTTGCATTTAAGTCAGGATTCCACTTCCACTTTCTGCCTCTCGTTGTCTTTTTCGCTTTGCCATAGGATCGATCCCACCGAGTTGCGACACAAAACCCTCTTTATTGCTTTAGAAATGTCGTAATTTGGTGGTAGAGCCTACCATAACAAGGATTCCCTAGGTAGATCCTGGTTGCATAATGGTTTCCATACTGTCACTAACGACTATAGGCTCGGGAGTCCTTTCTAGCTTTTTCGATTATGAGTTTGAGCCTCATTTGCATGATTACTTATCACTCTTGACCTCACCCTCGGGACTCCCAAAAAATAACGGGTCTTATTTTAAGCCCTTTTTAGACCCTCTAAACATGAAAAGATTGTCAAGCGATCTTGTGGCCTTTCACGCTCACTAAACTAGAATTTGAAGTAACGTCTGTCTGATGGTAGTTTAGCCCTTTTTCGGTCTATATGGTCAACTGTATGAACGAAGGTATACTCTAGAGGCCTCGGATCTCTAGAAGAGTATTCTCAGGTATAATTTTAACCCTTTTTTGGGCCCGAGGGAATAAATTTACGAAAAAAGAACCCCCATAGAGTCCATAGTTAAGCTCTTTTCAGACTCCCTAAAATTGAAAAGATCGTCGAGTGACCTTATTCTTTCACACTCGTTAAAATGGTCCAAAAGAGAATTTCTGACGGAATCCATAGTTAATCTTTTTTCAAACTCCTTATAAATGAAAAAATGGCCGAGTGATCTTGTCTTTATCACACTCGTTAAAATGGTTTTGAATAGACATCTTGTCGGTGCTAGTTTACCCCTTTTTCGAATTGACTAGACTACCTTCGAAAAAGGTAACCCATTGGAGTCTCCTTTTACATTTTTCAGACTCTCTAAATATGAAAATCCATTGAGCTTACCTGCTCTAGGCTCGTTAAACTTACATTGAAGGATGTTACCATTGTGTGTTTTGTTAACCTCATTTACATACCTGCATATTTGGTCTAATGCCGACTCCATGTTTCTCTCAACTGAACCATCTGAAGCATGTCTTATACACAATCCCTGTAGCACTTTTCCTCTACGTCTTGACACCTTTTGCCCAAGGAGGGATTTTTCCCAAGTTTCCTTACTTTAAACATCAGTGTTGTCCTTGCACCTCGAACTTGTATGTTTGTGACACTCATTCCTCCTTTGTAACGTAGCATTCTTTTATTATTTTTCCAAAATTATTGAAAAAGAAAATATATATATATATATATTGGCAGGACAATGAGTCACCCTTGGATAAAGCACTTCCTTTCATTTGTTTTTCAAGCCCTGGGATTTAATATGATCTTAGGAAGTTGTTCCCATTACATTGAGATGTGTCCTCCTTCATTTGGTTATTTTTCCAGACATATGGAGAGTTTATGTTGCCTCCTGCATCGTGAACTTATGTCAAATGCCATGTTTCCTGAGTCTCATCATTTGTCATGCTATTGTCCAAGGGAAGTTTTTCCAAGCCTAAGTCAGCCCCTCTGTAGTTTGTCTCTTGCCCTCATGCTCAGCCATCCAGAAATTCCAATCAAGACTTTATTTGAAATCAATGAAGCCTTCAGTCTGATCATCAAGATTCTCTAGTCTATGACCGACGAGTCATCGAAGACCTTTGGGTAGTGAAGTCGTACACCAATATTACACTCCTACCCGAGTTTTGAATATTTTGAAGTTGTTTCTTGAGCTCTGAAGACCTCATCTCCAGCCATCAGGCCTTATCATCTTCTAGAAGATGGATACTATACATGTATATCTTTTTTATTTTGAGATGTAGATCCATTGTGTATTGCTAGTGACTACACTTTATATAGTTATATGACATGGATCTACAGTGTATTTGATTGGTAGCCATGATTTTATTTCATCCCGAGCATAGGTAAGCCCACCTCGGTGAGACAATTTTTATTTTGCAGATGGAACCTCTCGATTTCTGGTCCTTGGGATCACCGTTTTGGTACATTGATAAAGATTGGTAATGTATTTCGGCCATTAGATGCTCTTCTAACCTCACACATTAGGGGGCATCTGTTATAACCCTAATTTTCACCAGACATACTTACCTGACATCAGGCCATCCCATATGCCTTCTTTTCCAAGCCAATACTGAACAACTCTTCTTAAAAAACCCCTTTATAAAGGCCCGCGTGCCCTGATCCATTACTGCACGCGTCTACATACCAGCTGCTCTAATACAACCCGCGTGTACCTACAAAAGCATGGAAAGAAGAAAATTTGTTGACGGAACACACAACTTTAGGAAAGTTAACTAAACCTTTCGGTCATGTATGGTCGGTCATTCAACCAAATACCTAGCTCCTTATAGCCTATAAAAGAAGGGGTAATGGTCCCATTTGAAAGAAGGAAAATCATAGTAAAGAGATTATACCCAATTGAGCATTCCCCTTGTCCCAACCTTTATCCATCCTTGTGCAAAGAGAAGTATAGAGAAAATAAGTTGGAGGACACTTGAAGAGGATCCCAAGACCAGCTTCATGGAGCAGTGGTCGGCTTCATCATTATAAGTTTCTTTAGTGAAGTTAATAATAAAGAAGTACTTTTCCTGTCCTACCATATAAGGTTTTCATTGTTTATTGCGTACATGTTGATTAAATATCTAACCCATTAATCTGTAGATCAAATGCATGTGGAGTTCTTTGTTTTTCTTTTGTGAATGTAGGTCAACCTTGGGAGGAGAGTTGTAGTCAAAGAGAGACCAAGTGTGAAGAGGGATCAATATCAAACGTCGGAAATAAGGTATGTTGACTTGATCTTCTTAACTACGTATTTGCTTAAAAATAACGGGGATTAAGTCCGGGATGATGGTAAAAAGTAGGAATATTTAGGTCTTTTATGCATGCATGATAAAACCCTAATTGTTATTCCATATAGGGATTTCCCACTCACAATACTAATTCACATGTTTTGGTGTTACAGGGAAAAATCACATCATGTTTCTGCTTCCAGTACTCCATCCGACACTATTACAGGAAGCTAACTTAAATATTACATTGTTGGAGCATGAAGTGGAATATGAAAAATCCATCACATGGGTTTTGTGCGTAATATGCCCAATTAGGTTCCACATGGGTTGTTTCCTGAAATTTTGAATGAGTTAAGAGCAGTTCGTGGTTTTCAATTCTGCATCTTGTACTCGGTCCGACACTCTATCTAGCACTGCGTCTTGCACAAAAATGGTGGGCGATTTGGCATTTATGGTATTGGCGGCCAATGGTGGGAGAATAAGAAACATGGGTTTTTCTCATGCTTATCCCCTCCATCTACTAAATGCTTGACAACTCAGTTTAGGTTGTTGAGCAGGGCGATTATTGGCTCTCTTTATTTCGGCAATTAGGGTACCATTAATGTAATTTGTCATTTTTAGAAGTGGCTCGACCCTCCTGTGGTCGACCACTTGGTATGTAAATCTTATAAATACCACCATGGTGGTCATACAATAGTTGAGGAGCAATATACAAAGTAGAGGATAAAGATAAAAACGTTTTCCTCTGTTTTTGCATTTTTCAATTGCCAAAATTGTATAAGACTGTGTTTTTCAAGTTTTAATGATGAAATCATTTTGTTGAGCTTATGGTGTGCATTTGAGAAGTGACCATGACTTTTTGGAGGGCCACCAGTCGTCTGGTAACTGCTCTTTAGTTTATTTATGCATTTTATAGTTTAGTTGTCTCTCTTTATTTTCTGTACATGCATTATGAGTTTGTTAATTAATTTGTTGTTGTAGTTTAATTCTCTTAACTCTGTTTTGCAGGTGAGTATAAAGATGTGTGTTAATATGCATTGATTTGATAGATAGAGATGAATTTGCAAATTCATCTACTAACCCCGTGTGCCATTTGATGTTAGATTGTGTTTCATTCATGCTTTTGAAATTTGATTTAAAATGGGAATTAAACCAGAGTAGAACAAAGTTGTATTTTATGCTTCTTTTAAACAAGGTTTCGGTGGATGGATAGGGTTAATTTCAGTCTTTTTAATTGTAGAATTTTCTTAACGAGTTGTTAGTCAATACATGCATTAGTTTACTTTTTATATGTCATGTTTTAATTCTATTTTCAAGCATTTTCTTATCGTATTTTGAATTGTTAAGATAGATGTAGTATAGTTTCACTTTATGTATTTTCTTTCCTAGAATTAAATTGCAATTAAAATTCTTAGTTAATGCTTGAGTTTAAGTATTAATTTTTCTTACATAGTATATAAGTACAATTATGACCTCATTATATTGTTGATGGTTAATAAATGAATATGCAGGGTAATTGACGATTGTTTCTGTCATGGCTAAATTCTCATTGGATTGTTTAATCCATACCTTTCACTTTGCTATTGAGATCAGTATTGAGCTTATACCACTTGAATTGCCTTTTGTTGTCAAGTGCCATCGAGATATCATAAGACACCAAAGACATTCACACAACCACCAACATTATATTTGAGTTTTCATAGGTTAAAAGATAGTTTTCCTATTTTCGTAGGTTAAAGGATAGTTTTCTTTCTTTCATAGGTTAAAAGATATAGTTTCCTTCTTTCATAGATCAGAAGATATAGTTTCTTGCTTTCATAGCTTAGAAGATAGTTTTATTGTTGTTGTAGGATAGATAGTTTTTTTCTTTGGTAGATTAATGAGCAGTTTGTTTATCATAGATCAAAATTTAGTTGTTAGTTCCTTCTTTCTTTCAGTTACATAGATTTCCTTTTATGAATTAGAAATAGTTTTGAAATTTGAATTAAGAATATAGTCCACTTGCCTCTTAGGCTAGATAGTTGTTCAATGAGAAGTTTTAATTTGATTACGTGCAGTAGAAGTTATCTTAGAGTAATTAGTTGTTTACTTGATTTAATAGGTTAGTTAGTTGTTTTTCTTACTTGTTTTACTTTCTTTAATAGGTTAGTTAGTTGTTTAGTTTACTTGCTTTAATAGGTTAGCTAGTTGTTTTTTCTTTCTTGCTTTAATAGAATAGTTGTTGGCTTGTTTATTTATTTTCTTTTATAGGGTAGTTGCTCATTGAATTTAGGTTGGCAAGTTAAAGTGGTTTGCTTTTGTTATTTGGTCATTGTTATGCTTAATAGTTGTTTTTGCTTATTGTTATGAACTAGTTTTCTTTATATAGGGTTTTTACTTGCTTTCTTAGAACTATCCATCGATCCTTGGCCCAAAAGTACTTAGGTTACATAGTTTCAAGTTGCTTAGTAGGGTTTTCTCATTAGATAGGTTTGCTTGAGTAGATTAGCCCTTATATAGCCACTTCCTTAGTTAGACTATACTATTACCAGCCCTTCTACCTTTGGCATATATTTTTCTACAATGCTAAGTTTACTTACCCTGGGTTAAAAATTTAAGTGAGGGTTTTTAGTGTGTTTTTTGTGCATATAGAACACCCATAATTTTTGGTGTCATTGCCGAGGAGTTGTCTCAATGTAGGAAGCAGTTAGGAAATAGATCATTCCAAGACCTTAGTATTAGATTGGTGGCAAGGGAAGTTTAAGATGAGAGGTAAGAACTTGTGCATCTGCTATTGCAGGCTCCCCCAAACCCAATCATAGTTTTTCTTTTTTTTTTGTTTACTTTCGTGAATAGACCTAGAAACCAGATGGTATCCTTTTCTTTTCTTTTTTCTTTCTTTCTTGAATAGACCTAGAGACCCAAAAGGGAGATACATTAAATCTAAATCAAACCTTTCAACCAAGGTTCCTTCCAAAATTTTTGGGGGAAGGAACATTCCACTCATAAGCTCTGCAGACCGATACCGACAAATAGGAGCTAGCTCAACTCAAAGAGATAAAGTAGTCTTTGAAGAGACTAACACAAGGAGCATTATAGAACAAAATTCGTAGCATCAGTAATAATGGGACATGAGGCAAGACCACTCGAGCCCTTTACATAATCAAACAACACAACCTTTGTTTCCTTACCACCACCAGGAGAATGAATTTGAAGATGGCCATTAGTTTGGAAGAACTCTCTTAAATCCTAGCAACATCTAGTATTTCTTCTTTTCAAGAAGAACATATTTTGGTAGCAGCCAAAAGTGTATCTACCTCTCCCGAAATATTAGAAGAATCAAGGTCTTATGAGCTACAAAATGATCTTCCTTGCCAAAATATGAAGGAAGATGAAAACTCATGGACTACCTCTGGTGGAGAGAAATCACTAAGACCTGAGATTGAGGAGTTCTCAACATCCATCTCAGCAGATCCTTTATGTACTTCAGAAATCAATCATCGAGAATAAGAAGATATGCATAGCATGATGAAGGAGAGCATAGAAATTATTGTTGATGAACATCAAGATTACATTGAAATTTGGTTTGAAGAGGTCATCGGGCCATAATACTATTCTCTTCTTCAACACCTTCTAATGCCAAAACAAGTAGGTTGCTTGGTTCTTCATATCCAAGTAATCACTGCGGTAACTTTTTCATATATGGATATGAGTATGTTTCTTATCTTTCTCCGCAAATGGTTGCATTGGAAGAGTTCTTACACTTGAATAAAGATTTTTCTTTCTTTTTAGGTAGGGTAGGATAGTAAATAAAAACTGCATGTTGTTAGTTTAACTTAAAGTCTAATGCAGCCTCATTTTATGTTTTCTTTTTAATAAAAGAACTATGAGATACATGTTCCAGTGACTTGATCTCATTGATCTTATTAGTTTTTGATATTTTAGAGTGTGGTTTTTGACAAATAGTCCTAGAGATTTATGTAGGTATTTATTTCACCAAGAGTAGACAATTTCAAGGAGATATAAAAGAAGATTTTTTCTTCAAAACATTGCTATACTTGAACCTTGTTATCTACTAAGCATCAAATTAATGACTTGTAGTTAGCCATGTTTCTGCAAAATATTTTCATCTTCTTTTTTATCAAGGCATCTTAAGAAGCAGTTGCTCTTGAAGTGATACCGTAACCATCAAGCTTAGAGGTCTCTCATATAGTTTTCCCAAGAAACCTGAGTAAGTGAGTAAAGTATCTTTATTAAAGAGTAACAAGGAGGTCTAATTAGCGGTTAGTCATGGAAACATCACAATAACTTACAAAAGAAGAAAGTTGAGCCTAGAGATACCTTTATGTTCTTTCTCAATGGTACCATCCACTACACACTAAATAGTTTGATTATATCATATATTTAGATAGGCCACATCCTCTTAAGTACCTCGTACATCAAGACAATCACTAAGGAATATAATGGAAATTCATCCTCTAACATAAATACCATCCCAATTGAAAAAAGAAAGAAAAATTTGTTTTTAGAGTTGTCCCCCCATCCTCTTGCATAAATCAATCTTATACTAAAATTTTAAAAGATGGAGGGCCAGTCTCTGAGGGTGTAAGAGGCTAACCCGTTGGGATACTGAATAGGTCTACTGGCAGTGGGTACCAGGTACAGGCCTATGGTATGACTAGGTAAACCCGCCGGTGTACTGAACATGCTTGTTGGTAGCGGGGCATTCTACCTATAATATCCCTCGATCGAACCCAATTGTAAATGTAATATAATTTTACTTAAGTTGGTGAGTTGTTTTGAAATCATTTTGTAATGCACCTCCCATGGCATAATGTGCACATGAAATGCACAGTAAAATGATGTAGTGTGCACATTCTCGGATACTGCGTGTAGTATGGAGGACAACGAGCCTCTTGTATATGATATGTGTTATAGGTTGGTGAGCCAGTTATTATAAGCCGGGATGCTTATGTTTTGGTATTAGGCTGGAACGCCTAGATGTTAAAGGCTAGTGCGCCTATTTTTTACATGTCTCGTGATTAATATAAAATACATCGTTGCACCAGTTAGGGAAAGGGAGGGCCAAAAGTTAAGGGAAAGAGCTAAGCTAGAGAGCTTAAGCCAAAAAGGAATATTATACCAATATTTCCTAAAACATAAAGTATGGATAATTATTTTATCCTAAGTTCTAAAGTTGGGGACAAGTGGACCAAAGTAACTTCTGATATGACAAGTTTCAAGTTGGGGACATGCATTCCTATCCTGGGGACTTAGCTTATTTGGTAACTTTTCATGGGATTTCTTAACAACATCTTGACCATCATTCTCACCATCACTTTCACGATCAGTTTTCATGGTGATTCCTTCCATTACACAGTTATCCAGTCAATGATTCCATGACCATTTTCACTCACACAATTAGTTATCCTTGAGACATCCATCTCACCATATCTAAGCCTGTTTCCATAACCTTTTTTGGTTGGTATACCTAGTTATCTTGGAGCGGGATTGAAGAAGAGGGTTGTCAGGCCCGTGAGCAATTCTCCAAGTGAGAGAATTTTTGGGGATTGATTCTCGAAGGTGATAAAATTGAAGCTACAGTGATATGAGACTTTCAGTCCGACCATCTGCTGAAGCCTTGGAAGGGAAGTGGGGCAGCCGAGGGACTGTTGAGTAGAGAAGGGGCACACTTCCTTAGCTGGGACAGGCATGTGGGGAATGAGAAGTTGTAGGCTATTAGTTGAGTGAGCACCTGAGATGGAGTCTTTCTTGTTGTCCATGAGCCTTAGCCTGGTTAGGAACCCTTTACTCGGGTGGAGTTCAGTCCCGACTCAAGGGTGACTCACTGTTGAGAGTGATGAACAGTGTAGTCTAAGGTTGGGAGGTTTTTGGATGGTTTGTATGCAATTGGTGAAAATATTTCCAAGATAAGTACCAATCGTATGATAAAATTATATGTTGCATTGTTATTTATGTGATTATGTTACGATTTATCATATATGTCTTTATAATTGCTTGTGTGTTTATGGGTATTTCCCTGTATATGCTGCATATATGTGGTTACTGTTATTTCAATATGAAATCGTATATTATAGAATGTAATTGTTTGTTTATGTCTATATGTAAAGCTTCCGCAAGAGTGTTGTATGAATATGTTTAAGTTGCATGCAGTTTGAAGAGAAAATTTATGTGGCATAGCTCAATTGAATAATGGGTATATTACCGTATGTTCTGCAGTAAGAGAACAAAAGTGTTCCCTAGAGTGGCATTCCCCATCCTATGGATGGTCGGGGAACGTTACAAATTGGTATCAGAGCATGAGAGATTTCTCTAGAGTGACTTTCATCGGTCTGTGGGTGGTTAGGGGACGTTACAAATTGGTATCAGAGCTTCAGTTTCAACACTGATCTTGGATGGGACGGAATGGTTCAAATGAAGTGAATATTCACAGAAGAGTAACTTCGAAGTGACCAAAATTCAAGTCACGGAGCGTCCATGGAAAATGTTGGCGTGATAGTGCACATGGTAAATTTTGGTATCGTGTGGAAAAATTTGGCGTGCAAGTGTGCGCGATAAATTGTGGTGCCATGTGGAAGAATATTGTGTGCGGATGCACGCGTTGAATTTAGCCTTGCACATAGTAATGTGCACATGGGGTGCACAAGTATGTTATAACACAGAGGCATTTTGTTGGTACGCACATAGTATGAGTATAAGTTGTCTCGCGACAGTGTATTCAATGGTGCACGCATATTATTGTGTGCGATGGAACATATTGAACTTTGACATGGTGCAATGCATAGGGAGAAATGCATGTGGAGTATCGATGCGCGATACCGAAACTGTGCGCAGTGGATATTGGTGCACAACGCAAAAGTAGTGCGCACAAGTTGTCGGCACGACGGAGAAGAAATGCATAGTGAATATAGGTACGCAGAAACACATTTTACCTTGTGATATTGCTATGCATGATAAATATAAATGTACAGGTCAAATTTTAGTGTGCGCGAAGTCATTTGGAAGGCAATGAGTCTGAGTTTAATTTGCATAATATTAGAAGAAAAAGAAACACACAACCACATCGAATCATTAATTAAAAGGAATTTTGAGTTTTATATTCCTTTGATTCAGACAGATGGAAGTGAAATATAAGCTTACAAGAAAATCATACTATAAAAGAAAACAAGACTCATAACACCACCAGATAGAATTTTGTAATAAATAGTCTAAAATCCGCTTTTGTATTTATATAATCATATTAATCCCAAAATTACAAAAAGGGAATGATAGCAGTTATCTTGTTGTAAAAAGGGTCGTTTAGGAACACTTCTATCATCTCTGGTGCTCCTTACCTCCGCTACTAGTTGTTCAAAATTCATTGAAACATACTTAATTTTAGTGGAAGACTCACTTCAACTTAGCGATCTCCTCCTTTAAAGAATCTAACTAGACCAGTTGATTCTCTCCAAAACTTTCGGTCGTTTCAGCCGTGGATTCTTCCTTCTTTTGTTGCTTGCTCCTTTTCTTCTTAGCAAATGGTCTATTGATGACAAAATCCTTCATAGTAGGATTTATCCTGACTTCCAATTGTGAGTCTATAGTCAGCTCTATGTGGAATTTAGTCGCTAGAATGTGTGCAAGTACCCTTTCCTCCTTATTCGTAGGAAAGTCTAGCATGTTGCCCGAATAACCAGTCTCACTAGATTTAACCTTGTCCATGTATCTCAGTTTTTGGATACCGAAATGTTTTTACTAAGAGAATAAAGTCGATAAATTTGGATATTACTTCATTTATGGATAAGAATATACCTTCATACTTGAGGATTGGTAGTTATAGAATTCAAATTATGAAGCACAGATGGACTACGTACAAGAGCATTGGGTTTCCACGCTTGGCTAATCCATTTCAAATGATTAAATTTCGAGTTCATTACATGCTAGAGTTTAGCTGACGTCACATGGCTGCAAAGTATCGAACAAGTGAAATGGGGTGATCTGACTAGCCATCGCCCGCTCCACGAGTGGTGGATTTGACATATTGAAACACGTGACACCGCATCTTGACGAAAATGGTTTCAAAAAACCACCTTCTTGCACAAACGTATCTCTGAAGGCACCATGCATCTATGTTTTCAAGACTTGGGTCTTATCTAGAATTGTCATGGTGATAACACCAGGAAATCAGGAGAGATAATTCTGATATTTATATTGAACCAAAATTGTTCATATTTTTCATGAATTGTTGAATTGTTAGCCTGATAAGTTTTGATGGCTGCATGTTTTGTAGAATTAACAACAACTAGATCATATCAGACCAGTGCAGAGTCCATAGGAATGGAAGAAGCACAGGGGAATTACAGTCAGAAAGATGAGAACAGAGGGGTGGATGTCCATTTGGGCATTGAAGGAACGAACTCTAATGGACATGGAGAAGAAAGGAATGAAAACATGAATATGGCTGAGACCATTAAGAATTTGCAAAAGGATGTCCAAAGCCATAAAGCTGATAATGAAAGGATTATGAGAGACAAAGAGCAGTAGGATGAATTCAATGTAAAGTTATTGGAGGGCTTGAACAAAATATAAAAGAAATTGGTTAAGGAGAGTGGCTCAAGAAAATATGGAAGTCAAAAGCCTTCGGATGAGAAAAGAAAAGAAAGAAGTGTTAGTAGACATCACCATCATTCCCCAAGGAATTCCAATAAGAGAATAGGAAACAAGTCAAGTCTATCCCTTGTCAGAAGGTATAAGAGGTCTGGGGTGGATGAGCTACAAGGAGAAATGAACAAAATCAAACCTCCTACATTTGATGGTAAGCACAAGAAGGATGAAGATGTAGAAACATGGTTGTTGGGCATGAGAAAGTATTTTCAATTGCATAATTATTCTTCTCATGCAAAAGGTAGAATTGATATCTATAAACTCAAAGGAAAGGCCTCCATGTGGTGGGATCAACTTGTGCAGGTGCAACACATTAAAGAGAAAAATGTTACTTTGAGGGAATTCAAGAAGTATTTTGAGAAGAAATACTTGACTAAGAGATACTATGACAAGAAAATGAAAGATTTCTTTGAACTCAAGCTTGGAAGTATGACCATAGATGAATATGAGAGAAGGTTTCTAGAACTATTGAAGTATGTCTCATTCATCAAGGATGAGACAGTCAAAATTCAAAGGTATTTGAGTGGATTTCCATCGTTCATCAGTGAAAAAATACAGTATGATGATCCAAAGACATTAGAAGAGACCATAAGGCGAGCTAAATGACTATATGATTAGAAAAAAGCAAGGCCAACTTTCCAAAAGGCTTGGGAAGACAATAATAAATTCAAGATGGATCAGAGGAAGAAGGGAGCTAAGCCACTGATCCGAAATCGGATTCAGAAGGCTGTCAGGGCATGAAAAATGCTCAAAAATGAAAGTGCTCGGAATCCAACGAAACCAACACCATTGCGTCCGACTCGTCTTCCTGATTCCAGTGGTATAATTTTTATGTCAAACGGAGTCCGTATGAAGAAGATATCGCATTCTGTCCGCCAAGCCAAACAGGCAAAATTTTGGGATGCTGACTGTACCTGTCCGTACAGTCCATACAGGACACATGTCAGTCTGTACAGGACACATGGCACATTCGTACAGGTGACACATGGCAGTCTCAGGATATGACACGTGGCGGTGTCCTTACAGGACACGTGGCAGCGTCAGGCAGTGACACGTGTCAGGCAGTTTTGGCATTTTCAGCGTACGGTTGGACCAATCCCGAGGTGACACGTGCCACCACTGGAAGGGTGACATGTGGCATGGGATGACATCAGTATCGTATGATGGATGAAGTGGAAGACTGACCTGGCAGATGACGTGGCGTACGGCAGAGCTGACGTGGCAGATGACGTAGCATACGACAGAGCTGACGTGGACTAATCAGAAGCCGACACGTGTCAAGGTTTGATTGGTTGTTATGGTGCCACATGTCCCAATCAGCGACTGCCACGTGGCACCCTGGGTTTTAGCCAATGACAGCTATATCAAAAATATTTTGGGCCCGGGGGATTCGAACCCCGGACCTCCCACTATGCCAACAATTTAACAATACTTCCGTTTACCAATGTGCCACCATGTAATGCTTGTTAGTGAAACGGCAAAAAGTGTATTTGAATTTGTTATAAAATCTGGGTGGTGGGAAAAGGGCTGGGGCCTAAGCCCCAGCCCTCGGCGCATTTCCATATGACTCCACCATGTATTCCGGGGCGCGGGTTTAATATTTAAAACCATGGGTTTAAACCTATGCTATGTGACCGTGAAATGTTGCGGTTTAAACATATGCTATGTGACCGTTGGAATGTTGCGGCTTGTTACAGTTTGAACGGTTTTTGTATAGCCCGTGGCCCTATGGGCGGTTACAATGTGACCAAGTGATAAGTGCGCAAGGGTTAAGGGCCAGCGCTTAGCCTTTGGCTAGCGCTTGGCCATGTTAACGCCTATATGACCATAAAGGAGGGGGCGCACGCATGAGCCAAGGGGGCTAGTGCTCAGTTTTAAACTATTATATAGTTTTAAAGTGGTTATTTAACCAACTTATGATTATTAAATGTAATTAACTCCATTTTTAATGTAATTGGGAGTTATTGGGCTTTTTTAGAGCCTAATTCTTGGGAGGAAGTTGGAGATTGACAACCAACTTTCCCACTATTTAACCAAGGCCATGTTGAGGCCATTTGGTCAGATTTTAGAGCCTTTGAAGAGCTTTTGGATGGTTTTGGAGAGCAGAGATGCTGAGGCAAAGCCAGGTCTAAGCCAGTTTGAGGCAGAGGAGCTGTTGAGGTAGAGATCCTGTCGGACGATTTCTAAGAGTTTGGTATATCCGTTTCAGGTGCCGTAAGTTGTGCAAGATTCTAGAGATCATGGCGAACAAGACCAGACCAGTCTAGGAGCCAATCAGCAATTGTAAATATGTACTAATAAGCTTTTGAAAATAAATCAAGAAGCCTCCCTCACAGAGAAAAGGCCCGGAGACGTAGGCAAAGTTGCCGAACTCCGTTATCAAACTTGTGCATTATGGTTTGCTGCTTTTCGTTGCATTTCAGATTTTCAATTATGTTAATGGTTGTATAATTCATTTTCTTTTCTCTCTCTTCATTAAACTTCCCAATGGTGAATTAATGCATGCGAATAAAACTCAACCATAGTCATTTCGAAAAATCCTGACGGATCAGCCACCATTCTTCAAAAATAATCCACAAGGACAACAAACATCTAAAGAACCCAAAACGATTGACACAGGGAGTCAAGGGCCAAGGCAACCACTTATGCAATGTTGGGGTTGTAAAGGAGATTAAAGGTTCAGAGATTGTCCTCACATAGGTGAAAAAGGTAGGGTTGTTCACATTGTACAACAAGATGAAACAGTGGAGGACATGGGAAAATATGTGCCAAGGATTTATGCAGTCCTGGACAACAAACAAGCAGAGTATCAGTCCCACATGATTGAAGTGGAAGGTATGATCAACAACCAAACCATTTCTATTTTAATTGATTCATGAGCTAGTCATAGTTATATAGACCCTAAGATGGTGGAAATTTTTCATTTTCCAAGAAGAAAGCATGGGAAATCTTGGTTGGTGTAGCTGGATACAGGAGCCAGAAGAAAAGTTAATGAGATGGTTAAGTCATGCCTCATAGACATGAATGGACTGAACACCAAGGTAGATTTAAACATCTTGCCTTTAGGTTCCTATGACTGTCTAATTGGGATGGTGTGGTTGGACCAACATCACACTCTCTTAGACTGTCAAAACAAAGAATTTACTTGCCTGGATGAGGAAGGGAAACTAAGGAAATTACAGGGAATTCGCAAGTCAGTAACCATTAGAGAAATTTCAGCATTACAGCTAAAGAAATGTTACAGAAAAGGGTGTCAAATAATTGAAGCTCATTTGGCGGAGACACCTAGAGATAAGGTGCAAAATTTGGAGGATTATGTAGTCCTAGAATATTTTGAAGATGTGTTCAAGGAGGTACCTAGACTACCCCCAAGGAGAGACATTGATTTCTCTATAAATTTAATGCCTGGAGCAATGCCAATATCAAAGACTCCTTACAGAATGAGTACACCAGAATTGAAGGAGTTGCAAATGCAGCTTGAAGAACTTATAAAGAAGGGTTATATATGCCCAAGTGTGTCACCTTGGGGTACCCCAATCTTGTTTATCAAAAATAAATATGGAACACTAAGATTGTGCATTGACTTCAGATAGTTGAATAAAGTGACTGTTAAGAACAAGTATCTTCTGCCAAGGATTGATGACCTCTTTGATCAATTGAAGGATGCAAAGATATTTTCAAAGATAGATATTAGATCAGGATACCATTAGGTAAGGATTAAAGAAGAAGATATCAACAAGACTGCCTTTAGGACAAGGTATGGTCATTATGAGTTCACAGTGGTGCCATTTGGGTTTTCAAATGCACCAACTATTTTCATGTGCTTAATGATGGTGTTTTCCGAGAATATTTGGACAAGTTTGTCATTGTCTTTTTGGATGAAATTCTTATATATTCTAAGTCAGAGGAAGAGCATGACCATAATTTGAGGATGGTGTTGCAAGTATTAAGGGAGCATCAGTTATATGCCAAATTGAGCAAGTTCTCATTTTATCAGAAACATATTCATTATTTGGGGCAGATCATTTGAAAGGATGGGATAGTAGTGGATCCTGAGAAGATAGAGGCCATTAGAGAATGGTCAGCACCGAATAATGTGACAGAGGTGAGATCATTCATGGGTCTTTTAGGCTACTACAAAATATTTATTGAAGGGTTCTCAAAGATTTCACACCCAATCACTTCCTTGCAAAGGAAGGGAGTGAAGTTTTAGTGGACACTGGATTGTGAGAAGAATTTCCAACACTTGAAACAATTATTGAAAAGTGCTCCAGTATTAAGGATCGTAGAACCAGATGAAGACTTCATCATATGCACCGATGCATGTAATGAAGGACTTGGTGGATTCCTCAGTCAAAATGGGTTTTTCATATGTTATGAATCAAGGAAGTTGAAGGATCATGAAAGAAACTATGCCACTCATGATTTGGAGTTGGAAGCCATAGTGCATGCCTTGAGGAAATGAAGACACTACCTCATGGGAAAGAGGTTTGAGCTAAGAACACACCACAATGGTATGAAATATTTATTTGATCAGCCAAATCTAAATGCTAGGCAAAGAAGATGGTTATAATTTCTAAGTGAATATGACTTTGATATAAAGCATATCAAGGGGAAAGAGAATAAAGTGGTTGATGCACTCAGCAGGACGGTGCATGAATTACATGATACAACCATTAGCATGTATCAGACTGATATTAAAAGAAAAATTCTGGAGGCTGCAAATGCAAATCTACAATATAGAGAATTGGTAGCAATGCTACAGTAGGGTAAGATGCCACTAAAGGTGGATAATTATAATTTGGGAATAGATGGAATACTATTGTACAAGAATAGAATTTTTGTTCCAAATGTCCAGGACTTGAAACGTATGATTTTACATGAAATCCATAATGTTCCTTATGCGGGGTACCCTAGACATTAGAAAACCATGGCAACGATCAAAATCCATTACTTTTTTCCAGGTATGAAGAGAGAGATCGTTGAATACATCGCTAGATATATGGAATGCCATAAAGTTAAAGCTGAGAATAGGCACCCAACAAGGTTGTTGCAACCATTACCCATTCCTGAATGGATGTGGGAAGTGGTGACAATGGATTTTATTACGAGATTGCCTAGAATAGGAAAGCTGCATGATTCAATCATGGTGGTGGTGGACAAGCTTATGAAAGATGCCCATTTTATTCCACTGAAAACTACTCACAAGGCAGATCTTGCTGATATTTTCATGAAGGAAGTGGCACAATTGCACGAAATTCATAAAATAATTATATTTGAGAGAGACCCGAAATTCACCTCGAATTTTTGGAAAGGATTGTTCAAAGGATTCAGAACGAATATGAACTTTAGTACAACTTATCATCCTAAGTCTGATGGATAGACAAAGAGGGTGAACAAAGTGATAGAGGATATATTGAGAATGTATGTGATGGACAAACCATCGAAATGGGAAGACTACCTACACTTGGTCGAATTCTCTTACAACAATGGGTATCAGGCATCATTGAAGATGATCCCATTTGAAGCACTTTACGGCAGGAAGTGGAATACTCCAGTGAGTTGGGACAATCCAGCTGATAGGATGGTAGTTGGGCTAGAGTTTCTCAAGGATATGGAGGACCAAATGATAAAAATTAAGCAGAATTTAAAAGCTACCCAAGACAGACAGAAAGTTGTGTCGATAAGAACAAAACCCACAGAGAATTCAAAGTGGGTGATCATGTTTTCCTAAAAGTAAAAGCTAACAGGAGTTCCCTGAAGCTGGGAAATGCACCAAGTTGGAAGCCAGATTGTGTAGCCCATTTGAAATCCTAGAGAGGATTGGTCATGTTGCTTATATGATTGCATTGTCTGCATCTATGTATGTTCATAATGCCTTCCATGTATCATTGCTAAAGAAATATATACCTGATGCTAATCATGTTATTGATTGGAATGTGATTCAAGTGGAGAAAGAAGGCACTTTTCAAGTGCATTTGGTACGCATTTTGGACCGGAAAGTCAAGAATCTCTGGAACCAATCCATAGGGATTGTAAAGGTCCAATGGACCTAGTACGGTCCTGAGTATGCTACTTGGGAGCATGAGGATGCAATGCAGACAAAATACCCGCATCTTTTTGAAGATTTTTGAAAACTTTGTTGTATATGGCTGTATGATGCACTAAGGACAATGCACAAATAAGGGGAGGGGATTGTAATATCCCTTGGTCGAATCCAATTTTAAATGTAATATAATTGTACTTAAGCTGGTGAGTTGTTTTGACATCATTTTGTAATGCACCTCCCATGGCATAGTGTGCGCATGAACTGCGCATTAAAATGATGTAATGTGCAAATTCCCAGATACCGTACGCAGTAACTAAAGTGCGTGCAGTATGGAGGATAGCGAACCTCATGTATATGATATGTGTTATAGGTTGGTGAGTCAATTATTATAAGTTGGGATGCTTATGTTTTGGTATTAGGCCAGAGCGCCTAGATGTTAAAGGCTAGTGCGCCTATTTTGTACATGTCTCATGATTAATATAAATACATCGTTGCGCGCAGACCGACCATGATAAAAGATATGGGGAACTAAACTTCACCATTTAGGGAAAGGGAGGGCCAAAAGTTAAGGGAAAGAGATAAGCTAGAGAGATTAAGCCAAAAAGGAATATTATACTAATATTTCCTAAGACATAAAGTATAGATAATTATTTTATCCTAAGTTCTAAAGTTGGGGACAAGTGGACCAAAGTAACTTCCGATATGACAAGTGTCAAGTTGGGGACATGCATTCATATCGTGGGGAATTAGCTCATTTGGTCACTTTTCACGAGGATTCCTTACCAACAGCTTGACCATCATTCTCACCATCACTTTCACGATCAGTTTTCACGGTGATTCCTTCCATTACTCAGTTATCCAGTCAATGATTCCATGATCATTTTTACTAACACAATCAATTATCCTTGTGTTGATGAGGAGAAAATGAACGCTCACCAACTGGAAGAGTAGATTTGGTTCGGGGTTGTCTAAATAACCCAAGCCGTTTGGGATGATCCACCCTGACGGGTTTAGCGGCTCCATTGGCCGATCTAAGTCCTATGAAAACGAAAAGAAAAACTAACTAAAAGAACTAATCTAAATGAAAAAACAATAATTAAAGAAAACTAAAAACGAATCTAAAATAAATATATACAATTTACTGTCTAATACTATAATAATTCTATGAAATTAAACGTTCAACTATCAACAGAATTAGATCTTAATCACAAATGTACAATATTTACAAATTATAGATTTTACATGAAAACCTGCTAAAATCATTTGTGAGTTGTCCTGTGACAGCATAAACTATTTTTATTTTATTTTATAATTTTATGAGAAAGAAAAAAAAATGAAAACTAACTAAACTAGGCAATCAGAAAATAACAATCTTAACTAATAAATCTGCACTAATATATCTAACTAAACTAATTAAATAACACTAATAAGCTAACCTGTAATAACACTTTCCACTTTGTCATGTGTAAAGGATCCAGTTCAGCTGTTCGATGGGAGGAAACCCACACCAGATTCTCTGCAAGCTTCTTGTAAACAGGAAGCAGCAGTGCTCTTTTGAATATCAATAACAGAACAAGCAAGACATAAAATTGACAACAATCTTATGATTTACAAATCATCGCATTTAGATAAACCTGTGTGCAAAGATTTGTACAAAATGATTCATTTAACGAAGAAGGTAAACCTTTAATTCCTTAAATTGAAACAGAGTAAATGCTGTACTTTTTTTTAAATAAAAGAGATCAGATATGGACAACACATAAACCAAATCACATTAACCTGCAATGAATCATGATAGCTAAAGTAGTCGATAATTAATTGCAAACTGATATGAATAAAACTTGAAATAAAATTTTGATATATTGAAAGCTAAAGCTGTTACACGACATCAACTTTCATCCCAGTCTGTATCATAAATCCATAGTCTAGTTCTCCCAACCGTGATGATGATGGGTTCCTTACAAAAAATAACAAGTATTTAAAGACCACATGGTAAAACATCCCTGTGGGAATTATCAAAAATAGTTTACAAAAAATCTGGGGATAATCTCCCAAGTCTCTATTCTTGACTAAAGCTAACAACCTATAACAAAACTATATCACAAAAGTATCTCCTAAACTTCCATAGCATATCCCATTGGTCATTGAAATTTGTATGCACTTGAAAGTGGACAAGAATAGACAAGTTTAGATGATATTTTATTTGTAAAAAATAACAAAAATCTAAATTTTAAGACTAGCTACAAAATCTTGCGATTTTGTAGCTGGTCTAATTTGAAAACATAATCGTTTAAATCTATCAAAACTAACAGAAATATATTCAAATTCTTAATTTCTAATTGGAAACAAAATGAATCATTTAAACCACAACTTCTATGCTAATCGATAGAAAATGAAATCTTGTTTGAATCTACTTCAATTAAAACAAACCCTAAACGAATATCAAGCAAATCTCTAATAAGAATTTAATATAGACATAATATGTCAATCAACACTCAGCATAATCGTTTAAGTTCAAACTAACAGAGTAGTATCAAATATAACTTTGAATCTGATCCAACTCATGCTAATTCAAGGCACGCAACATTGTTCGCGAATTGAGTCAAACAAGAATGAATCGAAACGATTTGGGGCCGACAATTCGCTTAGACAATTCGAAACCAATGAAATCATGAATCAATTTCAATCGACACAAACTGTAACCGATCAAACAACTCATTCATAAATGCAATATTTTATGTCGACTAAGAAATCAACAAAATCGTTTTCAAATCCAAAACTAACAGAGTTTTTTTTTCGAATCAATTAATTGTATTGTATTTACCAAACCAATCTCTGATATTGATGCATTGCATACGTAAAAGGCCATGCTAATTGAAGCGTACAAAATTGTCTCAAAATCAAACCATAAGAAATAAATTGAACCAATTCAGAGCCGTTATAATCCAGAAACAACAAAATCGTATCAATCCAAATCATAGTTGTGTCTGATTTTAGCAAATAAATATCCTGTACAGGTCGGATGCGGTCATAATCCAAAAAAGGAAACAAAACATAATCATTCCTTAAATCTATTTGAACCGAACTAAACGAAAACAAACCCAATTGACTACCCTAGTTCAAACCGACTAAAAAATAATCAATCCTTCATACTAATCTGAGAAAAATGAAGTCGCATTTAACTAAATCGTAACTGTGTCTGAGTTTAGCAAAACAACTCTTCCATACATGATTCATAACAAAAACATTTCTGATAATTCAAAGTCAACAAAATTGTTTTGAATCTATTAAAAACAAACAAAGCTTAATCAGAAGCAAACCCAATCCGTTATATTAATTCAATCAAACTCATAAAACAATATTGATGTTTAAACACATACCTGGGCAGTAAAAAATGATTCGATCATGAAAGATTTGAATTGACAAAGGTCGTTGATGCCTCGACGTTTCTGAAAACAATTTAACCAGTGGTCTTTTGTTTTTTCTCATTGGCTTGAAGCCTGTCTCTCTCTTTTGAGAGAACTGTAACTCGTTCCTCTAACGACCTGATCTTTGATTGCAACAGGGGAATTTCGATGTAATAACGTTCAAGCTAGGCATTACATTGAGCACACGGGATTTGATCGGGCTTTGGCATCACAGGCGAGGGTTCTTTCAATTTACCAGGGGTTTCCTTGTGCATCTTGATTCCCAGAAATTTAGGATCATTTTTGAGGCACGGAGGTAAGTTAGAGACATAGTCATAGGTTTCCATAGAGCATAGGCCATGAGAATAGGGATATTATTTGGTTAGGAAACACTCAATATCAGAGTCCGAGTCCTCGCTCAACACTATTGGCCTCTGATCAACATTTTTCTTAGGCTTATTCCTTGCACATCTGGATATCCACCGTGCGTTTTTATTCCCCTTACTGTTGACACCAGTATCACCCTTACCTTCCTTCCTCACAGGACTCTTGATGGCCTTGGTATTGTCTTTGGTACCCGGGTCAGCCATGGTATCGGGTAGGTCGAGGTCGGAGCAATCTGAGGGTTTGACAGGGGGTAGAAGGATATGAAGTGGCACGACTAGTCCAACTAGAGTTTCAACAACCACAACCTTGTCGACTTGAGAAAAATTGGGAGTGGCAAAGCCATTCGTTGATAGGAAGGCTTGCCAACTATTACCACTGAGGCTCAAATGGTGGATGATAATAAGTTTGATCAAGCCGTGATGGAAAAGGCTGTTATTAGCCTTCTCACGCTTGAATCTTTTAGACATCTTGTACAGACTTTGTAAAAGATAATGAGGCATATTTAGAGGGTAGCCTATAAAATTCATCAACAACCGAAGGTGATACAGAAATACCAAGACCTAACGACCTTTGCAGGTCACAAACTGTTTAACAATTGCCAAAAGATCATGCCACCTGGGTTTGAGGGTATTGAGGGGCATACCTCTATCACAGCTTACAATCTTCCTTGATGTGAAAAGGAGCGACCATGGCACCTCGTCTACTTTGGAGTTTTTGAACCACCTTTTCCCTGTGACTGGTAGTCCTATAGGTGATCTTATGAACTCCTCGTTAAGCTCGAGTTGTATATCTCCGACCTTAGCCCTGCATCCGTCAAAGGTAAGGGCTAATTGTTGGGCAACCGAAAGGTTAAAACGCTCAAAATCTCTAGATAAACAATAGCCAGCCACTATTTTCCAAATCTTCGCGGGCATTGTCAAATAGTAGGAGTGTTTGGCGGCCATTGGGCTCTATGCGTACCACGGGTGCCATAGGAAATGACACACAACAAGCTGGATGAACGCATAAGGGTTTGGACAGGGTAAACACAGGGTCAAAAAGCTCACAGGCTTACCTGAAAAAAAAAACAGAGTTAACCCGGGATAGGGGGAAGGCATTAATGCCCGAGTGTGCGAGGGTGGTGGAGCTAGATCAGCCCATGCAAAACAATCATTTCCCAATGTACAACCGATGGTGCATATGGTGATTCAAATCACTATTGCATATGTTAAAAACAATTCCACTCGAACAATTAATGAAATCTATGGTAAGTCGACCCAAAAATTTGCATAAGCATAGCGTTTGCATAGTTTCAAAACCAAAACAATGATTCGAAATCATCACCAAGGGTTCAATCATATCACATATGTGTTGTATGAAATGATTACACCAAGGGTCTATCCATAACGTCAATGTGTTTTCATGAAACCAATGTGTCAAGGAAATCGATGAAAGACTATAGAACATCAAACCACCAATGTATTAAGGAATCAATGACAGTCACTATAATATCATCACAATCTTAAAAAATGAAGCCATATTAACAACAAAAAGATGCCAAATTAATAAAGGATCTTGGAGTCTTCCCAACTTTATAACCATAATTAAATTGGAAACGCAATGAAAATATAGACAAGAGTGATCATAACAATCGAGTGAAATTTTTAATATGAGTTCGAAATCAAAGTTTTCATGCTTGGAGTCGTGAAAATAAGAACAAAGGTAGCTGTGAAAATGCGTGAAATAATAGTGTTATTTTATTCAAAGATTGCGACGAAAATCAAGAGTTGCAAAACATTGGTGTAGGCAGCTTATAAGGATAGGATAAAAATGCGAATTGGCTGCCAACAATGGCGACACACTGGTAGAAGCAGTTATCTATGCCAAAAGAACAAATTCAGATTATGATAGTGAGAAAATTCTAACTCAAAAACAACAACCAGAAAATCGTTTAAACATCATCATTAATCAAATATTCCAGCAGTGTTCAAAGGATGAAAACTGATAACAGTCTTAAGATAAGTGAGCCACGATATTAAAGATAAAATCCCCAATACTATTGACAGAGCCACTGCTTCCAGTAGGCATCCATAGCCTCGGAAAGGTTGCCATTTAACCCACTCTGACATCCGTATTCTGCCAAGAAGTTCCAGATCAGAATATAGGACATTTTAAGGTCAAGAGGTTTCATATTTATGAATTTTCATATATCCGACATTGCTTCGCTGCCAGTAGGCCTGTTCATTGCCTTGACGAAGTTGTCTTGGCATCATGCATGCATTTACCCGCTGCCAGCAGACCTGTTCAGCATACCGGCGGGTTTACAAACACTTCCCACAGCTCTTTTATGTTTTAATTTTTTAAAGATATATGATTGAGTGGGGTGACGCTGAAAATTACTTTATTTTGACATATTTTTTCAGAAACCTTAATAGAATTTTTTAGGATTTTCCTTCATTATGATCCGGGGATGGTTTATTTACCGAACCAACTTTCTAAAGCAGGGAGATATCTTCTGAGTCATTCCCTTAAGGAACAGGGACAACGTAGAAAGATAATGGATGATCATGACAGGCTTTACTCACAGATTGAAATTAGTCATCTTCTTTCAAACAACAGTTTTTTGCCAACATAGATGTAAATTTCAGAAGTATATAATTGATGTTTATACAATTTTTCAGTAGTCATTTTACCGACAAAATTTTCTGTTTTCCTTGTCTGAACAATTCAAAATGCAGGTATGTGTATTTCAGAAAGCAAAAACTGATAAGCGCAGGGGGGAAAATCCAAACCAAAACAGAAAAAGAAAAGCAAACAAAAGAAAAGTATTTACATAGTATACAAAGTGTCGTCGTCAAGCGAAATATCTTTTCAGAGCTTGGCCATTTACCGGATAGGTGTCAGGTTGCCCCTCTATATTCTTCAATCAGAAAGAGCTGGGACCCAATTTCTCAGCGATTAAAAATGGTCCAAGCCATAAGTTCTGAAATTGCGTGTGCTCTCCCTTCCCCTCATGCAGTTTGTCCCATTTCAAGACAAGATCACCTACTTCGAAGTTCCTATCATAGGCAGAGTTGGAATCAAACCAGATTTTGACCACTAGCTGATGCTGATCTAACTTATGTTTAGCTTGAGCTCTTACCTCTTCTATTTTCATTAAGGCATTAACTCGGTTTTCCAAAGGGGGGAAATCTTCTTCTTGTATTTTCTGTGATAACTACAGTGAGGGAAGAAGAATGTGTGGTGGCAAAATTGCTTCCCTACCATAGACGAGAAGAAAGGGAGAGTTACCTATAGCAGTTTTTGGTGTTACCCTATCATCCCAAACAACATTTAACAGTGCATTATGCCAATTTTTGTGATTCTCCGATACCGTTCTCTTGATGATTTTAATCAGATTCTTATTTGTTTATTCTGCCAATCCATTGCCCCGAGGGTAGTAGCTAGCATAATACTTCAATTTAATTCCTTTTTCTAGAGCAAAATCGCTCATCTCAAGAGAAGAAAAATAAGAAGCGTTATCGAACACTAAACAATCAGGGATACCAAAACGAGTAATAATGTTTGAATTTAGGAAGGTAATTACCTGACTGGTATTGACAGTTCTTAAGGCGGCAAATTCAAACCACCTAGTGAAATAATCTGTGGCTGTTATGATAAACTTATGCTACTACGAGGATGGCAGATTGATTGGACCTATAATATCAAGGCCCCACTGCTAAAAATGGGAGTCTACTGAGACAGGCTGCAAAGGAAAGGCTGGTTTCTGTAACCACCCTAATGATTTTTGACAAATAATACATTTACGACACAAGGTATGGGTGTCTCTAAAAAGTGTGGGCCAGTAATAACCGGCTCTTAAAACTTTATGGGCAATGGTGTCACCACCAAAATGACCACCAGCTTCTCCTGCATGCAATTCTAGTAAGACTTTTTCTGCTTCGTCTTTCTCAAGACATCGCATTAGAACTCCATCAAAATTTTTATGAAACAGAATACCATTAATCAACTGAAATGAGGCAGATTTTAATCTTAACTCTCTTCTTTTAGTGGGATCCAGGTGATGGGGGGCTGACCCATGTGTTTGCAACCAATTCATCACTAGGTGAGCAAATTAAGAGTGCTTACATGCCCAGTTGGGCTCTGCTAGGCATGACAACTGTGAGGTAAAAGGTTAGAAAGAAAAACAACAAAGCTATTAACAAGAATTAAACTAAAACAAATAAAAACTAAAAGCATATGAGAAAATGAAAAATAGAGACAAATGGACCAATATCACCAATGCATAAGTTGATCTGTTGATGAAATCCAAAGACACAAAGAAGAAAGGGGACTTAGGTCCCTTCTTTCTCCAATGGAAGGCTCTTGAGGCCCTCAAAGCTTGCTCTCCTTACAATAAAAAGATGAAAAATGTGGGTGAAAGAACTCCAAGCTTATTCACTCAAGTGAGGGGTGAATAGCTCTATGAAATGCAACTTGTGATGTTTATTGCCAAAGAATGGGTCCTTAGCAATCTCAACAGCATAACAGTATGAAGAATTCCTTGAGAAAATGGTGGTCATTCATGGCTTTTTATAGCCAATCATTGGGTTATTATGTGACCTCTTTTGAATGTGAAAAGAGGCTCTTTAGGGAACAATTAGGTCTTTGACTAGCCCACCATGAGGATTGAGCTCGGATTTGGTGTCAAATCGACTTGGGAGCTGATCCATTAGTGGTTGGGAGGCCGACCAATTTCAATAAATGCGTCGTTTAGCAGGCGCACAGGTTTTTCGCCCAACAGCCGCGCCTTATGCACATATACGCGCTTGGTACGATTCTGTTATGCGCATACACACGTGCACCCAGATGCTGTAAAGCGCCCTTCAAATTTTTTGGTCATTTGTATAGTTTATTGACCTTTTTGCAATGCTGAGGAATTAATCTTGCCATGAATGACTCCAGTCCTGTGTTGACGATGCAGAGTTCTTGTTGCCCTGTGCGGACGAAATTTCAGTGATCACAGATGCCCCCTGATGGATGAGGTTAGGAGCAAAACGTATAGTTGAAATCCATCAATGTTTCTTTTACTGAGAATGGTGTTGTAAGGGAGAGCAAGAATGGGACCGTGTAGAGAAATCCTTTGGAGAAGGAAGGAACCTGTAGATCCCGACTTTCCACACAGTGTGTATCAATATACAAGTGTGTAAAAACGATGCAGGCATGCCCCATGCTCATGTAATGTAACTCTGAAACGTTGATGTAGACAACTGCAGTGCCCTCAGGGGCGGAATGATAAAGGCAGAAGACAATTCTGCAATAGAACATACTCTGAACCAATGGTATTGGTCGCGGAAGTAACCAGCGACGGTGATGTGGGCACTGGTGGCCCTACCAAGTTCAGAGGCCTTCGGCAATGGATAAGAAAAACTACAATAGTCTCAAAGTAAGACCCACCACAACATGAAAAAGTGTTGGCGTCGAATGTTATGGGGGTCAACGACATCAGGGAGCAATGGTGTTTTCCCCTGTGCCGTCCAAGATCTCTCATTGATAGGAGAATGAGAATCAAGATACTGTCGCCCTTTCAGAAAATTTTACTGATGTCGACAAAAGGGGGACGATACTCCCAGAAGCAAAGGGCTTCTCGGAATCTACTATGGTGAGGAAGTGGCAGAGGTACATGGACGAAGTCAAGAAGTGGGAAGACTCAAGACTGCCCTTGGCTGGAGGATGTGTGAGACAAATAGTGGTCGCAACCGTGTGACAAGGTCGAGTGTCAGGGGGACGCCAAGACCGAGGATAAGTTGTGCCAGAGGCGGGACAAGGTGAACAAATTCAGAGGGTATAGGTAAGTGATCTAGGTAGTACTATGAAGGTATAGACGATGTCGACGAGGGTAAATGAGAAGTAATGCTCCAACCAAGGGTGACATGGGTTGCATGTGGCCAAAAGGAAATCAAGTCGTCAATGGTGATGACAACAGTAAAGGATGGAAAAGAAAGGCGTTTGTACAACAAATAATGAATAAATGTGGGAAGGATGTACAAAATACAGAAACGGGTGCCCCAGTGTGAAATGAGTGCCCCGGGGAGGGAAGAAATTTTTGGGAAAACTGATGAAGGGTGGGGGCCCCATTGGCGAGTTTCTGTATGAGGTAGGTGAAATGAAGATAGGTTCGCAGATGGGCAAACTGATGGTGGATGAAATGGTGGGTTCATGATCCTGCGGAGGTGCAGGTAAAGAAAAGAACATGACCATAAAGAGATGTGTTGGGAGTCCATATGGGAAGCTAGCAAAATGAGGAGAAGAAGTATGTGGTTAATTCACAAGATGATGAAAGGCTATTGGGACTCCCATCCCTAAAGGGTAATAAAGAGAAGCATGAGTGTCAAAAGTGCAAAGAGGTGCTATGAATGAGACAACTCATGTGGGTAAAAAAAAACTACCGGGTACCAGTACCAAAAATGCGAATGGAAGTGTGAGTACTGTAGAGCCGGAAATGGGTATCCTAAAGGCCAAAATCAGGGGGTGTAACTGGGAATAAAATGCAATACAATGGGAGAGACTACATGCCAGTGCTGAGTATATACCTGAAGGAATGATGTGAAGAGATGATGACCAAGTACCTGTACACAGAAAAACCAAATACCCGAAGTGAACCATATCTGAAGATAATAACAAATATGAACATGTATGAGATAAATGTGACAATGCACGTACGTACTTGGCTATGATATGAAAAAAAAAGGTGCCCCAGGGGCTTAGGATGAAAAGTGGCCCAGGGACAGTCATGATGTAGGTGGCGGGACGCTGATCCTGTGGCTGAAGACAGTTCAAAAAATGGACGCCGTGGGCTCCCGGAATGGTGAGTGGAAGTTTGGCAAAAAGGCCTATGTATAGCTGTAGGGCCCACATTGCCACCTCATTTGTACCTGCTGCTTCAGTGAGTTTCCGAGCAGATTCAGAGGAGATCGCGTGATTCCGAGAGCATGAGGTATTCGATTCATGACGTGCGAGTTTCAGGTTAGTGGTCTGAACATCCTGCATAGCTATAGGTTTCTAATTTGTGGGCAGGGTAGGTACGGGGGGTCGTACGGGAGTTTTAGGGGGTTTTTGGGTAGAGGGTGGGCCCACATGCACGGTCGACTCAGTGGAAGGCGCACATTAGTGTGCGCCTGTACACTGAATAAGCGCGCATGTGTGCGCGTGGGAAGGAATTTAAGGCGCGCCCTAGGGGCGTGCCTGTAGGGTACCAGGCGCGCAGGAGTGCACGCCTATGGGGTGAACAGGCGCGCTCGAGAGTGCGCCGGTGGTTTGGACAGGCGTGCCCTAGAGCGCGCCTGTATGGTGAACAGGCACGCTCATGAGCGTGCCTGTGGGAAAAACAGGCGCACACACATGTGCGTCTGTATAGTAAACAGGTGCGTATGTGTGCACGCCTGTGGGTGGTAAAACCGCGCCTTTGAGGCAAGGTTTTAGGGTGAAAAATTAGCTTATTTGATGTATTGGATGATTGCCTCAGCTAATATAGGATTCTGGGTTGTGTGCAGGTGACGATCAGGGATCATGGATGTATGGTGGCATGAGCGGGACTGGTCGCAGCTGCGAGATGCTGTGGTCGATGCGAGGCCTGCAGTCCGAGCATCTTTAGCAGCCAGTGGGTTGCTAAAGTTTTTTGATTTCCCTTTGATACGTTCGCAAGAGTATTTTCTCCAATTTTTGATTGAGATGTGGAGCCCATATCGACACTGCTTCCTCGTGCAAGGAGAGAAGATTGCCTTCACTGCGGTGGAGGACATCTACTTTTTGACGGGGCTCCCCTTCTGGGGAACACCGTTGCCGATAGATCCAGTGCTGCCGAGAGATACTCTGTTGTGGAATGTTGCCGAGCGATACTGCTCAGGCGAGCACTATATTACTGGGTCATCAGTGAGCATCAGTGGGATAGATTCCCTGCTGCATCGTTTCATAGCAGCGATGATAGTGCGAGTGTATGGATCCCGAGCGCCCCACCAGATTAGTGGTGGCGAGCTGATGCCGATGGAGAGGGTAGTGGTGGGCCGTGAGCGGTTCACCTGGGGTTTGACCCTACATGCGCAGATGATCACGCAGCTAGACCACTGTCGGTCTAGAGGTGTCGGGGAGTTCGCTTTTGGCTCCATCCTGGTGGCCTTTTTCTTGGAGAGGGTGTCGATGCTGCACCCGAGGGTGCTACTGGAGGTACCAGGGGTACGAGAGCCACACTTGAGGCGGTGGTCACAGATTTTGGTTTTCCACGGTGGTGGCGAAGGCGGACACTATTTTACTACGCAGGCAGCGGAGATATGGTGGCAGATGCCACAGGTTATTCTTCAGTTCCCCTATGCTGGGGTAGACTTCCGGGGGGACCCGGATATGGTACTGCCTCCTGGGGAGGTTTTTGATCACAGAGTTACGCTGTGTATTTATATATGTTTTGACTTATGTTGTGATTTTGATATGCCAGTGCATATGTTTGATGTATAGACACTAATACCATTTGTTGTTTCTTGTTTGGTGCATGTGTAGATTTGGCACCTCGCGGACGTGAGGTGGAGTTATATAGACCGCCGGTGTAGCGAGAGGGGAGACCTCTGCATGGAGAGAGGCGTCCACGGGACGAGGCTGCTGGGCGACCAGCAGGGCCTGAGAGACCGGCGGAGAGGCGCCGCTTTGATGACCCTAGTGCGGGGCCATCACATGCTCCTCCAGCGGCCGCTGGAGGAGATCTGGATGATATACGCCGTCGTTTTGAGATGGTATTTTGGGACGTTCTTGAGGGCATGTGGATCCATATCCAGGACGAGCAGTTCCTGGAGCAGTGTATTGGGTTACTGCCACCATGGCGGTCCATCATGCGATGAGCAGCTATGCTCGCCGCCATGACCAGTGGACACCTGCCACCTGGGCAGGAGGGTCCTGCAGGTGCTCCACCACCACTACCTGGGGCAAGTAGGGCTGGGCCACCACCTCCTCCTGAGGGAGGGGCAGCTATCGGTGTGATAGAGGCACCCTGACTGTATTGTATATTATTTTGATAGGCTGGTGAGCCGATTTTTGTACCATGACGTGGCATGGGCATGTGGGCCAATGTATTTTTGTGTATGTGAACATTCGGGTGGTCTGAGGGGCCCACACATATATATATATATGAGTATACATGTTTTTGGATCCAAATGTGTTGTACATGTGTTTTTTGTGTTGATGTTGATGATGTTGATGCTATCTATATGCTGTGACAGGTTATATGAGTTGTTTTATGTATGTGTAGCTTGATGTGATATATGCCAATCTAGAACCATGTTAGCTATTTCATCCGTTGTTTGATTCAATTCCTTGGGAATATGTGTAAATGAAATGGAATCAAAATGTCGAGATAATAATCTAACCTACAGGTATTTGCGAAAGAGGCACGGATCGCGTACACATTGTTGAGTTGGAGAACGACCAGTTGAGAGTCGAGGAAAACGCTAAGGTGACGAATATGATGATGCTGGGCGTCGGTTAGGAGGCCAATGACAGCAGTGTATTCGGCTTGGTTATTGGTTGTTGGTCCTAAACAGATGTCGCTGGAATGTATCATTTCATGTGAAGGGGTGTAGAGAGCCCAAGCAACCAAAGCAAGATTTTGTGTCCAACGGCTGGCGCCGTCGGTGTAACCAATGTGGTAAGCTGGTGGAGGAGTCATCTGTCAATAGCACAAAGGATAGTTTTAGATGAGGAAAAAAGATTAAAAACGCTAGAAAAGAAAAATAACCTAAAGTAGCTTGACTACGTTTAAGCATAAAATTTCTTGAGGTATAACCCATTGATGGGTTCTTTGAGAGTGAGGCCTGCGGGGGAGGCCAGGATGTATGCGCCTTTGGTGAGGCAATGTTGGATGATGTAAGGGCCATGCCAGATTGATTTGAATTTTCCGTAGCCGAAGGTATCATGAGCGATATCGTAGGCGAGGACGAGGTCGCCTTCGCGAAATGAGTGAAGGTTGACATGGTGATCAAAGGTAGCTTTGGATCGTTTTTTAGCTGCCTCGTTGTTCTGTAATGAGGATCGACAATCTTCATCCAGAGACTCCAAGTTCAGCAAGCGCTGCTCCATTGGAGCAGTGTCAGGTAAAAGCTCAATTGCGGTGCAAAGAGTGGGAATTTCTCACTCGATGGGAAGAGTTTCCTCTACCCCATGGACTAAGTGAAATGGCGTGAAACCTGTGGCGGTCTTCACTGCCGTTCGATAAGCCCATAGCGTAGAAAATAACATATGATGCCAATTGGTTTTATGTTTGTTAACCGTGCATTGTAACATGGTATTGAGGACATTGTTGACTGCCTCGACCTGTCCGTTTGAATGAGGATAGTATGGTGAGGCAAACTCGTGAGAGAAGCCTAACTGAGATGAGAGTTCGACGAAGATATCATTCTCAAAATGTTTCCCATGATCGGAAACTAGTTGGAGTGGTACTCCGAACCGGGATATGACGTGGTTGAAGAAAAAACGCGCTGCTGTGTCAGCGGTGTTGTTGAAGGTGGGCATAGCTTCAGCCCATTTGGTGAAGTAATCGACAACGACAACAATGTATTTGTGACCATTGCTGGAGGGGGGATTACAAGTCATAAATTCAATGCCCCATTTACAAAAGGGGCCCGCAGTAATGACAGGGTGAAGAAGAGTGGGGGGAGCACGGGATTTGTTGGCATAGAGCTGACATTGCTCACATCATTTCACGGCATGAATGCAGTCGTGAAACAGAGTAGGCCAAAAGTAACCGGCCCGGATAATCTTTTGAGCCGTGGCGATGCCCAAAAGATGGCCCCCACAGGTGCCATTGTGGCAGTCATTTAAGACTCTGTCGGCCTCGTCAATAGTCAGGCAGCGACGAAGAATGGTGTCGATGCCTCGTCGATATAAGATGTCATCGATGAGGAGATAGCGGGGGGCCTGATGGCGAATGCGCCGATGATCATCTCGTGATAGGTGGTTACCGAACTTTTGAGTTCGTAGGTAGATGAGAAGGTCGCCGTACCAAGGATCATCAGAAGCGATGTAAAAGAGATGTTCGTCAGGAAAGTCAGTATTGACAGGGGCACTAGGTGTGTCAGAGGGAAGGGTCGTGACAAGTTCAGCGAGGACGAGTGATCCGCAATCGGATTCAGAAGCCTGTCAGGGCATGAAAAATGCTCAAAAATGAAAGTGCTCAGAATCTAACGAAACCAACACCATTGCGTCCAGCTCGTCTTCCTGATTCCAATGGTATAATATTTATGTCAAACGGAGTCCGTATGAAGAAGATATCACATTCTGTCTGCCAAGCCAAACAGGCAAAATTTTGGACGCTGACTGTACCTGTCCGTACAGTCCGTACGACTCACACGTGGCAGTGATGTGGCATGATGGTACGATGATGTGGCAGATGCATTGGCACCTGATGATGTGGCGATTTGTGATTGGTTGACTATGGATGAGTAATGTTGTGACACACGACGTCCAATTGGGTGAATATTAGGGCACCACGTGGCCCAATGAAGGGCTGCCACGTGGCACCCATTTACTGGCTGATTGGTTTAATATTTGGTTTCTAAAATTTATATGGAGGCCATGGGGTTCGACCCCCGGACCTCTCCTCCGGTCATATGTTTTATCAAAGTCTGACTTACCAATGCACCCGCTGGTGGTTCTTATTATATATTCGACAGACATTATAATTAACTTTGATTTAAGTGTTGGTTGGCGGGGGGGAAAGGGCCGGGGCTTAGCCCCAACCCTCGGTGCCTAACATGTGACC
Organism: Picea engelmannii; assembly: GCA_009831015.1. NCBI lineage: Eukaryota > Viridiplantae > Streptophyta > Pinopsida > Pinales > Pinaceae > Picea > Picea engelmannii. The sequence continues at coordinate 156,828 of ML800430.1, forward strand.
CCACCATACCACTGGGAGCACGAGGAACCATTTTAATGCGCATTTTATATGGTTACAAACGGTTATATGTGCGGGAAGTTACAACCAAAAGGCCGTGGTTCTATTGGAACTTACCATGATCGAGTGTTAACGTGATTTGGGGCCAGCGCTTGGCCCTATGAACTCATACGACCATGCAAAAGGGGCACGCGCCCAGCCTTGGGGGGCTAAAATCCCGTTTTAAAACTACAATATAGTTTCCAAGTGGGTTTTACAACTGATTTATGGTTTTAATTAATGTTTAAGCCATTTTTAATGTAATTAACTCATTTTTGGGAGTTATTGGGCATTTTTAGAGCCTAAATTCGTGGAGGAAGTTGGAGAGGGAAAACTAACTCCCCCACTATTTAACCAAGGCCATTTTGAGGCCAAGGGGACAAATTTTGAGAGAAATTCAGAGCAGAGGTGCTGAGGCAAGCCAAGTCAAATCCAGTTTGAGGCAGGAAGACCGTTGAGGAGGAGATGCTGTTGGACGATTTCTGAGAGCTCCGGACATCCGTTTCAGGTGCCGTAAGTTGTGCAAGATTCTAGAGATTTGGGAGAACATGACCAGATCAGTCTGGAAGCCATTCGGCATTGAAATGATGTACCATTAATCTTTCGAAAAGAAATAAAGAAGCCTCCCCCACAGAGAAAAGGCTCGGAGACGTAGGCAAAGTTGTGCTGAAGTCCATTATCAACCTATGCATTATGGTTTGTTGTTTTTCATTGTATTTCAGATCTGCATATATGTCTATGGCTATATAATTTCTTTTCTTTTCTCGCTCTTTCGTTAAGTTTCCCAATGGTCAATTAATTCATGCAAATAAAAACTCCACCATAAGTCATTCGAAAAATCCTGATGGATCAACGAGGGCCTTCTTACTCTTTGGTGTTGAAAATTCGAGGTCGTATTCCTGCAGGATAATGATCCATCGAGAAAATTTGTCGTTAACTTGGCGACGGCTGAGCAAGTACTGCATAGGGTTGGAATCTGCAACGACCTTGGTGGTGCGAAGCAGAATGTAATGACGCAACTTCTGTACTGCAAGGACAACTGCAAGAGCAAGTTTCTCTTCATGCTTGTACTTCAGGGGTGGTCCTGAGAGGGTCTTGCTGACGTAGTAAATGACGTGTTCACGATTGTCATCTTCAAGCTGGATGAGGACGCCGACTACTGATACAACTGATGCTGATACGTAGAGGATGTAGTCGCGATTGTAGTCAGGTGCACTAATCAAAGGTGCATTGGAAAGTGCTGCTTTGAGGTCATCAAATGGCTGTTGGGCATAGTCGTCCCAATGAAAAGGGATGTCATGACGCAGCAAGCGAAGGAAACCATGTGTGCGTATAGTGTAATCAGGAAAAAAGCACCTAAGAAAGTTGGCTTTGCCCTGTAGACTCTGTAGTTGTCGCAAATTCTGAGGAGGTGGAATTTCGGTGATGGCTTGGACTTTGAGGGGGTCTACGGTGATACCGTTTTTTGACACGATAAAACCGAGGAGGCGCCCTGCGGTGACGCAGAACACACACTTGAGAGGATTCAAGCAGATGTTGTATTGACGACACCTTTGAAAGATGATTCGTAAATCATCGAGGTGTTGGGTATGCTTCTTGGATCGAGCGGTGAGGTTGTCCAAGTAGGCGAGGATGATTGCAGCCAAATCATGAAAGATGTATGTCATAGCCCGCTGGAAAGTTGCATCGGCATTTTTGAGGTCGAAGGGCATGACCCGATATGAAAATGTACCCCATGGGGTGATGAATGCAGTTTTGTACTGATCTGCTGGATGGATTTGAATTTGGTTATAGCCAGAGAATCCGTCCATGAAGGAGAGAGCCTCGTGGTCAGCACAATCATTGATGATCTGGTCGATGAAAGGCGTTGGGAAGTTGTCTTTGGGACATGCATTATTGAGATCGCGAAAGTCGGTGCAAACGTGAATAGATCCCTATTTCTTGTCGACGGGTACAGGGTTGGAAACCCATGAAGTATAAGCGATGGGGTAGATAAATCCCGCCGTACGTAATTTGTCAATTTCGGCTTTGATAGCCGTGGCCTTAGATGGGTGTAGCGGTCGCTGTTTCTGGCGAACTGGTGTGATATCAGGCCAGGTGTCGATGCGATGCTCGATAATGGATGGGTCTAGGCTAGGCATATCGGTGTATGACCAGGCAAAGATATCCCTAAATTCCTGGAAGAGGGCTTTGTATGCGGTAATTTCCTGAGGAGTGCAAGCATATCCAATGATAATCTCTTCGACGATGCCCGGTTTAATGGAAATGTCGATTTTGATGGTGGGGGAAATGTTAGCCAGATTACCTTCTTCAAAAGCGTCAGGTGCAGGAATGGGATTGTTGAACCAATCAATAGTCCCTGGTGGGATAAAGTCTTTGGTTTCGACCGCATAAATGGGATTGTGGCTAGGAGGCATGAGGGCTTCCTGCAGAAGGAAGAGTGCACGATGATGTAGTGCTTCCCAGGGAGAGTCCGGGCGTTGTAACTCTTCCAGTATTTCTTCATCGCATTGGAAACGACGGGAATATAATGGATCATGAGGAGTGATCTCCGTGACAGTATGGTTGCCCCCTGCTGTAGAAACAGAGGAGGAGATGCTGGGAGAGGGTGATGGTTCACTCGACATAAACCATATATTAAGGTACTGAGGGGTACCTGTAGTAGTGGGATGACGAGTCTCTGTAGAGGAATGGGCAGGAGAGTTGGGTGGGTTACGGGGTAAATCCTCAGCCATGTCATCTAAGAACCATGGAGGTGTAGGGAGTGCCTCGGGCTCGGGAGAGATGATATGGAAATCTTTAAATGGTGAAGATATATCAATGATGGCCTCTGCGGGTTGGTGAAGCAGGGCTAACTGACGTCGCCGATATTCGATGATCATTGGAAACTGGTATGTAAAATGAGTCGATGAATTGCAAAGAGAGCAAGGGCATCTCATGCGTTCATTGACTGAAGTAGTGACATAGCGAATGTCAGTAATAGGTGTTGTGGAGGACGTAGTTGGGCGTGGGTTGTTCTGAAAGTCTCGGCTTATGATAGCTAATGCCTGTCGGAAATGAGGCAGTGTTGAACAATGATGGGTGTAATGGCCATATTCAGAACAGATGGCACACGCGAATTTGGTCTTCAACCCTTTACTACTGGAAGGTTGAGTGGTAGCAGTAGTCATGGATGGTGTGGGGGTTGGATTGGGGGGAATCAAATTCCGTAATTCCGGTAGTGATGGGCAGTTGTTGGTTTGGTGACCCTCTTTGTCACACAAGGCACAAGGTGGTGAGATGCGTGGAGGAAGTGGAGTTGTGGGCTCCTTCTTCTGTCTCCTGCCCCCAGCGGTAGCAGGGGGGGTAGGGAGTATGGGGGTAGTGGAGGTAGTGGGAGTGAGGATAGGAATCGTCATGGGGAGTCCTGCCTGTGGGTGAGGGACTATCTCAGGTGGATGTAAGTACCACACTGGGATTGCTAACACCATATTGGGTAGTGTGAGCATTGATGCTACCTGGAAAGATTCTATATCGGGTGGAGGGTAAAAGAAGGGAATTTGAGTGAGGGGTCGGGGAACTGACTCCAAAATGGGACTAGGCCCTAGAGGGGATGTGGATTCGTGGACCGTAGATGTCGACGAATGTGCAAGAGGCTCCTGTGAGAGTGGTGTTGCGACTGTTGAGACGTCAGGAATGACTGAAGCCTCCTGAGGAGGACGAGCATCCTCCTGTTGAGTTTCGTTAGATGAGATGACGCATACTTGACCAGGGGGAAGGAGTGGTGGTGCTCCATGGTACGTCCCTAACAAGGATGGATCTTTGAAAATACCAGGACCCATCTCAAYGAGTGGATATACGTCTTGGTTGGTGTGAATAAGAGGAAGAATGTTATCGAGATTGGCAGATGGATTAGGCTCGTAATGTGAGACTTGGTCAATGGTTACAATCTTCCCATTGTGGGGGAACATGATTGTCCAAAAGATGGATGATGCCACTGCCTTCATAGCATACATGTAGCTATGTCCAAGCAAGATATTGTAATCGAGCTGAGCGTCGATAACTTTGATGTCAATGAGGATAGTTTTACCCCTGAGTTCCACGGGGACATTTTGGAAGAGCCCTTCGGGAGATGATGGTCGTCCGTCATAAGCTCGTAAGGTGATGGCGGAAGGTATCAGTTCTGGGGAACCAAGTTTCTGCCATACTATTTTGGACATGATGCATGTGGATTCCCCTTCATCGATGATGCACCGATGGACGGTGATGTTCCGTATTTTGACTGGTATTTGAATAGCAACTACGGCGGGAAGACGCGGTTCGCAGCTATCAAGGTCAAAAGTGATGAGTCGAGTATCGGCAGGGTCGACTGCCCCCAAGGTGGAAATTAATGATTTCCGTTGATTAGGACAAGTCTGGAGGACTTCCAGAACTGACATGGCAGCCAGGGATTGTGCTAAGTCATCTACCAAGCTGTAGTTATGAGCGGACCTAGCCTGTGGGTTGTGGACATTCCTACGCAATGGGATGCGAGGGATGCATAATGGTGGTTTGGATGAAGGGCGAGGGATCACCAACAGAGGTCCTGGCAGTGTAGGGTTTGTTTCTGGAGGTGTAGGGGTAGACTCAGCTGTTGTCGGATACTGACGATTGCATGTTTGCAGAAGGATTTCTGCCTCACTGGTGAGGAGAATTGTTCGCTCTACTGGATTGTTGGGATTGTGGTACTGGCCCACCTGAGGTGGGGGATGCTGCGTGTCCTGTTGAGTGTTTACCACACCTTGATGTGGGATAGGATTTTGCAGCACAGCGGGAGGGGGTTGTTGCGCATATTGTTGTTGTGCCTGCTGCGGGGCATGTTGCGCAGGAGAAGGGGGAATGCTTCCAGAGTCCTTCAACCTTTTGAAATCAGTGATTTGTGGGCAATGGTGAGTGTAATGACCATATACGCCACAAAGGGAAAAAGGGTGGATAGTTTTAACAGTGTTCCTCCCTTGGCGTTTGTTGTTATTGCCGCTTGGGGGTTTTGGTTCCCTTGGTTTTGATTGCCCCCAGTGGGTTGATGTTGTGGGGGTTGATTCCCGCCTTGACCATGATTGTTGTTATTCCTGTTCCGTCCTTTCCTCTTGGTGTTGTTTGAAGGATGAGTTGGATTGGTTGTGTTCAACTATTCAAAATTTTGATATTGTTGAGCAGCAGAGGGTTGAACAAAATTGACCCCCATATGAGGATGTGGGGGAGCCATGGGTTGTTGAGGACCCGAAAAGGGAAAGTAAGGGTTCTATGGTGGTGCGGCTCCATAAGGTACATAGGAAGGCATGGTGCTTTCACTAGTACTATAAGGTGATGTGGAGGGGGGACCACTGGTGTTTGGAGGGGGTTGATGTATGGAGGGTGCTGGTGGTGGTCCATTGGTGGGTGGAGGTATAGCAACAGGATATGGCTGTTGGTAAGGGGGTGGGGGGTAATAAGAAGTTCCCCCATATGCTGGTGGGTACTGAGGCGTTCCATACATCGGTGGTGGTTGGGGTTGTGGACCATGGTGTGTGGTGGTACCTATTAGTCCGTCTGCTGAGTGAGACATCCCAGGTTTGTCTTGACCAAATGGCACAGGTTTCGGAAGATCAGGAAGTACCGTGTATAAGTATCCTGACTATGCATAAATGAGGTCATATTGTTGAGCCTTTCTGATGGCTTCTTCTTCAGATTGTGGGAAGGTGGAAGCTACATCCTTACCAAGGAGAGAGACAAGTGATCTCAGAAACCAGTCAAGGCATTGTTGTTTGGTGGTTTCTGCTTTACACAAACTACGTCGCCTACGCCACTCATGA
>ML800430.1:165338-227637 GCA_009831015.1 Picea engelmannii
TGTGATGTTTATTTCCAAAGAATGGGTCCTTAGCAATCTCAGCAGCATAACAGTATGAAGAATTCCTTGAGAAAATGGTGGTCATTCATGGCTTTTTATAGCCAATCATTGGGTTATTATGTGACCTCTTTTGAATGTGAAAATAGGCTCTTTAGGGCACAATTAGATCTTTGACCAGCCCACCATGAGGATTGAGCTTGGATTTGGTGTCAAATCGACTTGGGAGCTGATCCATTAGTGGTTGGGAGGCCGACCAATTTCAATAAATGCACCGTTTAGCAGGCGCGCGGTTTTTTCCAACAACAGTCGCGCCTTATGCACATATGCGCGCTTGGTACGATTCTAGTACACGCATACGCGCGCACACCCAGATGTTGTAAAGCGCCCTTCAAATTTTTTGGTCATTTGTATAGTTTTTTGACCTTTTTGCAATGCTGAGGAATTAATCTTGCCATGAATGACTCCAGTCCTATGTTGATGATGCAGAGTTCTTGTCGCCCTGTGCGGACGAAATTTCAGTGATAACACCATGTTCAAGACAAAAATTTATATCATCATACCACAGACTGGTAGAGTTTTGTGCACAACAGATTGCATTTTGATTGTGCTGTCCTAGGTTTGACATATCATTTTCTTTTTGCTGTCCTGCTGCTAAATCAGAAACTAACTTACATAACCCTTGGTCTCTCACTATCTGAGCTGGGGTAATTTCTATGTCGTACTCTTGCAAGGAAGTAACCCAGTTCACCCTTTTTTCGCCTAACTCCTTCTGTACTAACAGATTCCTAACGGCTGGGTAAGGGACAATAATTTTCGTCCTAGATTTCAAAAGGTAAGACAGAAAGTGCTTGACTGCTTTAAAAATAGCGTAGGATTGTTGATATATCATTGGGTAATTAAGTTCCACGCATTTAAAGGCAGAGCTCATAAAGGCAATGGGTACTTCATTATTTTCAGCGTTCTTTTGAGTTAGAACTGTAGCGTAGGAACGGTCAAAGGAAAAAGTGTAGATTGTGAAGTCTTGTGAAAAGTTGGGGCTCAGGAGAGAAGGAGCATCTATTATGGCCTTTTCTATTGAATTGAAAGCTTGATTTTCTAAGGGTCCCCAATGATATTGTGCGTCTTTCTTAATTAAATTCTGTAAAGGTCTAACCATTTCGGAGAAACTGGGGACAAATCTCCTGACAAAGTTTATCTGGCCTAAGAAAGACTGCATAGAATTTTTGGATATAGGAGGGGGAAGTTTCGAGATGAATTGCGTCCTTTCAGGGTCGATAATCATCCCTTTGCTTGACACAATAAATCCTAAGAGTTTACCTTGTTCTACTGCGAATATGGATTTTTTAGGATTTAAGGAAATGTCATATTTACGACATCACTGTAGAACGACTCTTAAATGAGCTAGATGATCATTTTTGTTTTTGGACAATACAGTAACATCATCTAAGTAAACTATGATGGACTGGTTGATTAAGCCTTGGAAAGCGATGTCCATCGCTCTCTGGAAAGTGGCACCGGCATTAATCAATCCAAAGGGCATTTTTCGATAAGCGTAGGTGCCCCATGGAGTGCGGAAGGTAGTTTTAAGTTGGTCTGGAGGAGACATTAGGACTTGCTTGTACCTTGAGAATCCATCTAATAAGGATAGCCTCTCAGAACTAGATACCTGTTGAAGGATCTGTTCCATGGGTGGGACAGGGTAGTTGTCTTCATCCGATGCTCTATTAAGGTTTCAGAAATCGATGGAGAGTCAGATTTCCCTACTTTTCTTCCGGACAAGGACAAGGTTAGAAACCCATTGAGTGTGCCTAACTGGGAAAAGTATCTTAGCATTTAGGAGTTTATTCAATTCTTTTTTAATGGTCGGTTCGAGCTTAGGGTGCATTTTCCTTAATTTTTGTTGAAAGGGCAAGGTTTGGGGTTTCATAGGAATGACGTGTTGTATGATGTTAGGGTCAAAAGTTTTAAGGTCATCATACATCCATGCAAAGACATATTTAAATTCTTTAAACAATTTAATAAGTGCAACTTTCTCTTGTTGAGAACACCCCAACCCTAAATTAATGCACTGTGGATTGTCATTAGTTCCTAAGTTTACTTTTTCATATGATAAAGAGGAACTATCAGTTTTACAGTTGACCGATTTTTTGAATTTATCTTGAAGATCGTAAAATTTCTCTAATCTAACTATAGATTTAGGGATCGAATTTACCATGTCCGATGAATATTCAGGAGTTCTCGGATCTGGTACTACCATGAAATCGCACAAATTGTCATCGTGAGTGCATTCATCAATCACCGCGCCTTGGAAGGTTTCTTCCATATGCAGGAAGCTAATGATCTGTTGATCATCGTCAAAGACTCTCCAGTTTGTGGTGTTGTCGGGAATGGATGGCCTGAACAACAGTTCGACAAAGAAATCATTCGGGGACAAGCCTTCTGCAGGAAAGAGTTTGGAAGCTACGTTAGCTAATAGATCAGCTTCAAAATTATTCAATCTAGGAATATAATTTATATTGAAAGAAGAAAATTTATTCATTAAATTCCATACCTCGGATTGGTAGCTTTTAAGATGCGGAGACAGACAGTCGATATAATCTCTTACCTCTCTAACCATGATTTCGGAATCGCCAAAGACAATCAAGTTTTGAATGTTCATGTCTAAAGATTTTTTGAGGCCCTGTAGTAAAGCCTCATATTCTGTTGTGTTATTAGTACATTCAAATTCTAACCTACATGCAATCAAGGTTTTGTTACCCAAGGGATCAATAATAACGCAACCTGCACCTACTCCGTCTTTGGACTTTGACCCGTCAAAGTAAAGAGACCAAATTTGATTTTTATTGGGTGCATGAGACCATTGTGTAGAGGCTATCGGCTGCACATATGCTACAATCTCGGATTGTTGTTTTGGATTGGTGATAGCTGAACTCTCAACGATGAATTTTTTGAAAAAGTTATCCATCCCTTGTATTTCAGGTGAATCGACAGAAGGTGTGAATGGCTCATTGGGGTCATTCAAATCTGTGACCGTGAACTTAAGGTAGCGTTCATGATTTACCTTGATCTTGTTGGGCTTTCCGTTCTCTGGAAGCCATAGGTGGGACCAATCTGTCTCGAAATGGCCGTGTAGTTTCTCTGACCAGTCCATGCTTAAAAAGTGACCATACACTTTTGGAATATCCACAACAATAATATCAATAACTTGATGAACCTTGGGGTTAGACGATAATCTTATAAGCATGTTTCTTAATTCGCCTATGACTTTAACACTAGTTCGATCAAGTTGGATGATTTTTAAAGTAGACGGTTCAACTTCAGTGTTAATCTTTTGACACACTGATCATGGCATCACATTAGATGATGCTCCTGAGTCTACCATACAATTGTGCACGTTTCTATTAAATATTTCGAAAGTTAACAAAACTAGAGGTACATTTCTGCAAGTACTAAGTGTGGAAGCTTGTGGCTTTTGCCTCGCAGTTTCTAAAGCTAACTTATCTACATTATTTACATTATTTACAGGAAGGCTTCCTTTATCACGAGGATCAGGATTATTCTTAGTGGAAGTCTTCTGAGGAACTTTGTTCTAAACAACCTTGTTTGAACTACCATTCTTGCCATTCTCTGCAATATTTTGTAACATTGTTTGTAGCAAAAATGGAAATTTTAATAACTCATAAACATAAATGTTATCCCTTAACTTTTTTAGATCTTCAACTAAATCATAATCTAAGTTTGGGTTTACATGACTCTGTTTAGTCTCAGCCGGTTTATATTGCTTTGGAGGCAAATTCGTAGTGTTTTCGGAAGAAGGTTTGTTTGTTGTCTTACTCCTGAAAAATACTATCTGAGAAGTGTCAAAAAATGTTCGGAGAAGATTTCTCTTCTTCTTGAACTGTCTCTTGTTCGACTACCTCCTTAGGAATCTCAGGAGGCATCAATGTATCCTGGGCTTCTAAGATGGTTTGAAGGGAAAATTGCAGACTTTCTAGATTAAGGCCCTCGGTAGTTGGATTAGGTCGGTTGGTGGGAAAAGGCTTCCTGAACGGGGGTTTGTAGGGCCCTTTGCTCGAAGAGGCTTCTTCAACTGTCCTTTTAAAATCTATAACTTGATTTGACAATTTTTGAACGACTTTAGTTAATTTTTCTAAATCCGAGCTTTCAGGTTGTGTTTTGTTTTGAGAAGGTCTAGGGAGGATTTCGATCTTCTTTTTGGAAGAAGAACTAGTTTCTGTTTGGTTGCTAGTAGTGTATTTTAAACTAAGGATGTCTTTTTCAATCTGGCTGGCCTCCTTGAAGGCCTCTAACAACATAGTTTTCTTTGATCATTTTACCCAAATGGCTATACTTTGATGCAAGGCTTTAGTATAGTATGCTATGATAAGATTCTCGACGGGCATTGAGTCCGTAGGGATTCAATTTTTTAGTGTTAAGAATATTTGATTAAAGTCTTTAATTTTCTCTTTTGGTTTCATTTTTAAGCTAGAAATCTCCATAACTAGAACTTCTGGAGACTTATCGTTTTCGAAATTTTCTAGAAAGAAAGATTCAAACTTTTCCCAAGACATGATGGTATGGGGTTGTTGGGCAAAGTATTAGGTAGAGGAATTGCCCTCGAAAGTATAGGGGAACAATCTATAGACTACGTCTTCATGCTCGACATTACGGAGTCTAATGGATAACATGAAATTTTTAATGTGGTCTTCAACGATCTGTTTAGAGTCAGGGTCAAACTTGGGAAGCCACTTCTTTGGATGTTTGGGTAAGGGATGCTGAGGCCCAGGTATGGCTACTGCATCCTGGTCAAGCCAAGGTATGGAAGGATTGTTCTGGTTGGCCATTGGTGTAGGCGTTGTGGAAGGCTAAGAAGGAGTACTGCCTTCGTCAGAAGAGTCTTCTCCAGAAGAAGAAGGAGGTGATGGAGGTGGTGAGGGTGGTATTCCAGATCCTCCTATAGTAGGAGTGAGGATTGGATCTATAGGGTTCAAAGTGAGGTTAGTGCCTCCGAGTTGTTCTCTGACATCAGAGAAATCTAAAGGTTGGTCCAAAGGTTGATTTGGTTGCCTCAAACGGGCGAAGGCACTATGTGTTCTTAAGAGAGATTGGCGGACAATCTCATGTATGTAACCACCTGTAGGATTTGGGGTTACTGGTTCAACTTTGATCTGTAGATCGTCATTTGATGTGGTTTCTGTTTGAGGGGGGATGTTTTTGTTTGAATGACTTCTTGTCACTATAGGTGAGTGGTTAGGTGGTGGAGGAGTCTTACGACCACCTCGTGCCATCAATAAGTTTCAGGCCCTCCTTCTAGCGCCATTTGTTGACGAGGCGAAAATGAATGCTCGCCAACTGGAAGAGTGGATCCGGTCCGGGGTTGTCTAAATAACCCAAGCCATTTGGGATGATCCACCCTGATGAGTTTAGTGGCTCCGTTGTCCGATCTAAGTCCTATGAAAACGAAAAGAAAAACTAACTAAAAGAACTAATCTAAATGAAAAAAAAATAATTAAAGCAAACTAAAAATGAATCTAAAATAAATATATACAATTTACTCTCTAATACTATAATAATTCTATGAAATTCAACGTTCAACTATCAACAAAATTAGATCTTAATCACAAATGTACAATATTTACAAATGTACAATATTTACAAATTACATATTTTACATGAAAACCTGCTAAAATCATTTGTGAGCTGTCTTGTGACAGCATAAACTGTTTTTATTTTATTTTATAATTTTATGAGGAAGAAAAAAAAATGAAAACTAACTAAATTGGGCAATCAGAAAATAATAATCTTAACTAATAAATATGCACTAATATATCTAACTAAACTAATTAAATAACACTAATAAGCTAACCTGTAATAACGCTTTCCACTTTGTCATGTGTAAAGGATCTAGTTCAGCTGTTCGATGGGAGGAAACCCGCACCAGATTCTCTGCAAGATTCTTGTAAACAGGAAGCAACAATGCTCTTTTGAATATCAATAACAAAATAAACAAGACATAAAATTGACAACAATCTTATGATTTACAAATCATCGCATTTAGATAAACCTGTGTGCAAAGATTTGTACAAAATGATTCATTTAACGAAGAAGGTAAACCTTTAATTCCTTAAATTGAAATAGAGTAAATGTTGTACTTTTTTTAAAGTAAAAGAGATCAGATATGGACAACACATAAACCAAATCACATCAACCTGCAATGAATCATGATAGCTAAAGTAGTCGATAATTAATTGCAAACTGATATGAATAAACCTTGAAATAAAAGTTTGATATATTGAAAGCTAAAGCTGTTACAAGACATCAACTTTCATCCCAGTCTATATCATAAATCCATAGTCTGGTTCTCCCAACCGTGATGATGATAGGTTCCTTACAAAAAATAACAAGTCTTTAAAGACCACAGGGTAAAACATCCTTGTGGGAATTATCAAAAATAGTTTACAAAAAATCTCGGGATAATCTCCCAAGTCTCTATTCCTGACTAAAGCTAACAACCTATAACAAAACTATATCACAAAAGTATCTCCTAAACTGCCATAGCATATCCCATTGGTCATTGAAATTCATATGCACCTGAAAGTGGACAAGAATAGACAAGTTTAGATGATATTTTATTTGTAAAAAATAACAAAAATCTAAATTTTAAGACTAGCTACAGAATCTTGCGATTCTGTAGCTGGTCTAATTTGAAAACAGAATCGTTTAAATCTATCAAAACTAATAGAAATATATTCAAATCTTTAATTGCTAATTGGAAACAAAACGAATCATTTAAACCACAACTTCTATGCTAATGCATAGCAAATGAAATCTTGTTTGAATCTACTTCAATTAAAACATACCCTAAACGAATATCAAGGAAATCTCTAATAAGAATTTAATATAGACATAATATGTCAATCCAACACTCAACAGAATCATTTAAGTTCAAACTAACAGAGTCGTATCAAATCTAACTTTGAATCTAATCCAACTCATGCTAATTCAAGGCACGCAACATTGTTCGCGAATTGAGTCAAATAGGAATGAATCGAAATGATTTGGGGCCGACAATTCACTTAGACAATTCGAAACCAAAAAAATCATGAATCAATTTCAATCGACACGAACTATAACCGATCAAACAACTCATTCATAAATGCAATATTTTATGTCGACTAAGAAATCAACAAAATCGTTTTCAAATCCAAAACTAACAGAGTTTTTTTTTCGAATCAATAAATTGTATTGTATTTACCAAACCAATCTCTGATATTGATGCAGTGCATACGTAAAAGGCCATGCTAATTGAAGAATACAAAATCGTCTCAAAATCAAACCATAAGAAATAAATTGAACCAATTCAGAGCCGTTATAATCCAGAAACAACAAAATCGTATCAATCCAAATCATAGTTGTGTCTGATTTTAGCAAATAAATCTCCTGTATAGGTCATATGTGGTCATAATCCAAAAAAGGAAACAAAACATAATCATTCCTTAAATCTATTTGAACCGAACTAAACGAAAACAAAACCAATTGACTACCCTAGTTCAAACCGACTAAAAAACAATCAATTGTTCATACTAATCTGAGAAAAATGAAGTCGCATTTAACTAAATCGTAACTGTGTCTGAGTTTAGAAAAACAACTCTTCCATACATGATTCATAACGAAAACATTTCTGATAATTCAAAGTCAACAGAATTGTTTTGAATCTATTAAAAAAAAACAAAGCTTAATCGGAAGCAAACCCAATCCATTATATTAATTCAATCAAACTCATAAAACAATATTGGTGTTTAAATACATACCTGGGCAGTAAAAAATGATTCGATCATGAAAGCTTTGAATTGACAAAGGTCGTTGCTGCCACGACATTTCTGAAAACAATTGAACCGGTGGTGTTTTGTTTTTTCTCATTGGCTTGAAGCCTGTCTCTCTCTTTTGACAACACTGTAACTCGTTCCTCTAACGACTTGATCTTTGATTGCAACAGGGGAATGTCAGTGTAATAATGTTCAAGCCATGCATTACATTGAGCACACGGGGTTTGATCGGGCTTTGGCATCACAGGCGAGGGTTCTTTCAATTTACCAGGGGTTTCCTTGTGCAGCTTGATTCCTGGAAATTTAGGATCGTTTTTTAGGCACGGAGGTAATTTAGAGACATAGTCATAGGTTTCCATAGAGCATAGGCCATGATAATAGGGATATTCTTCGGCTAGGAAATGCTCAATATTGGAGTCTGAGTCCTCGCTCAGCACTATTGGCTTCTGATCAACATTTTTCTTAGTCTTATTCCTTGCACATCTGGATATCCACTGTGCGTTTTTATTCCCCTTACTGTTGACACCAGTATCACCCTTACCTTCCTTCCTCATAGGACTCTTGACGGCCTTGGTATTGGCTTTGGTACCTGGGTCAGCCATGGTATCGGGTAGGTCGAGGTCAGGGAAATCTAAGGGTTTGATAGGAGGTAGAAGGATATGAAGTGGCACGGTTGGTCCAACTAGAGTTTCGACAACCACAAACTTGTCGACTTGAGCAGACTCGGGAGTGGCAAAGACATTCCTTGATAGGAAGGCTTGCCAACTATTACCAATAAGGCTCAAATGGTGGACGATAATAACTTTGATCAAGTCGTGATGGAAAAGGTTGCTATCAGCCTTCTCACACTTGAATATTGTAGACATCTTGTATAGACTTTGTAAAAGATAATGAGGCATATTTAGAGGGTAGCCTATAAAATTCATCAACAACTGAAGGTGATACATAAATACCAAGCCATAACGACCTTCGCAGGTCACAAACTGTTTAAAAATTGCCAAAAGATCGTGCCACCTGGGTTTGAGGGTATTTAGGGGCATACCTCTATCACAACTTACAATCTTCCTTGATGTGAAAAGGAGCGACCATGACACCTCGTCTACTTTGGAGTTTTTGAACCACCTTTTCCCTATGACTGGTAGTCCTATAGCTGATCTTATGAACTCCTCGTTCAGCTCGAGTTGTATATCTCCGACCTTAGCCCTGCATCCTTCAAAGGTAAGGGAGAATTGTTGGGCAACTAAAAGGTTAAAACCCTCAAATCTCTGGATAAACAACAACCAGCCACTATTTTCCAAATCTTCGTGGGCATTGTTGAATAGTAGGAGTGTTTGGTGGCCATTGGGCTCTATGCACACCACGGGTGCCATAGGCAATGACACACAGTGAGCCGGATGAATTCATAAGGGTTTGGACAAGGTAAACACAGGGTCGAAAAGCTCACAGGCTTACCAAAAAAAAATAGAGTTAACCCGGGATAGGGGGAAGGCATTAATGCCCGAGTGTGCGAGGGTGGTGGAGCTAGATCAGCCCATGCAAAACAGTCATTTACCAATGTACAACTAATAGCGCATATGGTAATTCAAATCACTATTGCATATGTTAAAAACAATGCCACTCGAACAATTAATGAAATCTATGGTAAGTCGACCCAAATCATCACCAAGGGTTCAATCATCTCACATACGTGTTGTATGAAATGATTACACCAAGGGTCTATCCATAACGTCAACATGTTTTCATGAAACCAATGTGTCAAGGAAATCAATGAAAGACTATAGAACATCAAACCACCAATGTATTAAGGACTCAATGACAGTCACTATAATATCATCACAATCTTAAAAAATGAAGCCATATTAACAACAAAAAGATGCCAAATGAGTAAAGGATCTTGGAGTCTTGCCAACTGTATAACCATAACAAAATTGGAAACGCAATGAACATATAGACAAGAGTGATCATAAAAATCCATTGACGTTTTTAATATGACTTTGAAATCAAAGTTTTCACGCTTGGAGTCGTGAAAATAAGAACAAAGGCAGGTGTGCAAATGCACGAAATAATAACATTATTTTATTCAAAGATTGCGACGAAAATCAAGAGTTGCAAAACACTGGTGTAGGTAGCTTATAAGGATAGGATAAAAATGTGAATTGGCTTCCAACACCTTAAGACATCCATCTCACCATATATGAGCCTGTTTCCATAACCTTTTCCGATTGGTGTACCTAGTTAGCTTGGAGCGGGATTGAAGAAGCGGGTTGTTAAGCTCGTGAGAAAATCTTCGAGCGAGAGAATTTTTGGGGATTGATTCTCGAAGGTGCTAAAACTGCAGCTACAATGCTCTGAGATTTCTGGTCTGACCTGTTGTTGAATCCCTGGAAGGGAAGTGGGGCAGCCGAGGGACTGTTGAGTAGAGAAGGTGATGGAGAATCGGATCCAGAAGCCTGACAGAGCTCAAAAAGGCTCAAAAATGAAAGTGATCGAAATCTGATGAAACTAGTGCCATTGCATCCATATCGTCTTCCTGATTCTAACAATATATTTACTTCATCAAACAGGCTCCGTATGCGAAAGATATTGCGTTCTGTCCGAAAACCCAAACAGGCAAAAAAAATTGGGTGACTGTACAGTCCGTACAGTGCCACGTGGCAGGCTAACAGTATCGGTCGTACGGTCGTACAGATGACGTGGTAGGTGACAGGGAGTATGACAGGTACAGTTGGACCAGTCAGAGGGTGACATGTGGCACATGCTGACTGGGCAGGTACGGTGACAGGTGGCAGATACGTGGCACACACATGGAAAAATCAAAGATTGACAGGTAGCAGTTTTTGATTGGTTGGAGAGGTGCCACATGGCCCAGTCATGGGTTTCCACATGGAACTCTGTGGTTGGCTATGATTTGTGTAAAATTATGGATTCTACCGGGGTCGAACCCCTGACCTCTTCTTGGCTATGGATTGGCAGGACCGGGTTAACTGCCTGCTCCATGGGTGTGACTTAATAGTCATGTGGAAAACAATATATATATGTTTGTTTGAAAGTATACTTGGGGACATAAATGGATGGGGCTTTTCTCCAGCCCATGGTTTCGGAAACGGTGGTATTACACCTCCATATGACCCACACTGTAGAGAGATACGTGCAGAGTATGGGATAGGGCCTAGCCCTTGGACTTCGGCGCCACGATGTAACCACCAGCGTGAAGCAAGGGGCCTATCCCTTAGGGCTTAGGTTGTTAGCCCTCGGTTCTATCCATGCCTGATGACCAGGAGCTATCTCAGACACGGGGGTTAGTTTGTAGCCATCGGGTCCTATGACCGCGCCACGGGACCAGGAGCCAGCCGGATACAGGGGGGCCAACACACTATAGGGACAATGCCTGGCCACATGGAGGCGCCCAAGTGACTAGGGGCATGCATTTTTGGGGGCTGCACCCAAATTTATATGCAAAGTGGTTTTTTTTGTTAATAGTTTGGATTTTTATTTGATTTTAGCCTGTATTAATGGATTTTATCCATTTTTGGGAGATATTGGGCATTTTTGGAGCCAAAATTTTGGGAGGAAGTTGGGGATGGATAACCGACTTCATATCTATAAAAACCAGGCCTGCTTGAGGCCATGGAGGATAGTCAGAGCAGAGTTATGCTGAAGGGAAGCCAAGCCAAAGCCATTTTTATGCAAGGAAGCTATTGAGGAGCAGACGCTTGTGGGCTATTTCTAGGAGCTCCGGACATCCGTTTTGCGTGCTGTTTTCTTTGCTAGGTTCTAGAGATCTAGAAAAACATGACCAGATCATTCTTGTAGCCAATTGGCACTTCTGCAATGTACTTTTGAGATTTGAACAGAAATAAAGAAGCCTCCCCCATAGAGACAAAGGCCCGGAGACGTAGGCAACGTTGTGCCGAACTCCGTTATCAATTCTTGTGTTATGGTTTGCTATTTATTATTTCATTTCAAATCTGCATATGTTTATATGGATGTCATAATTCCTCTCTTTTCCTCATTCTTTCATTAAGCTTCCCAATTGGATAATTAACGCATGCAATTTAAAACTCAACCATATTCATTAAAAGATCCTACAGATCAAGTGGTATCAGAGCTAGTTGACGTTTGGATTTGAGTTTTTCATGTTAACCAGGGAAAAGCTACAGTGTGGTGAAGGTGAGCTTGTTGTAGAGAATCCATTAATTGGATTAAGAAAGAGAGCTTCTCACAGCGAGAAGATGACATCGGAAGAAGGGATTTCTTAGGATGAGAAAGAGTTTCGGAAAACATTCCTTACTATGTCGGAGATGGTGAAAGTTTTGTACGAGGATTACTTGGAACGAAAGAGACCAGTTTTTGGTGAATCTTCAAAGGGAAAAAGTGAAGAGGAAGAGGATCATCCTCAGATTCCTCCTTCACCTCCATCATCACCTCCTTCTTCTCCTTCTTCTTCAAGTTCAAGTTCTAAATCTAATGGAAAGAAACATGTTTATATGCATAAAAATGAAATGCCATTGTTAAAACTTGATGTTAAATTTGAGTTGCCCATATATGATGGTGAAGTAAATGCAGAAAAAATTGACAATTGGATCAGGCAGATGGAGGTTTATTGCAGTGTGCAACAGATCAAGGATGAGTCCACACAAATTAAGTTGGCATCTTTGATACTTGCAGGTACAACTCTCATCTGGTGGCAAAGTAAGTTGCAAAATGGAACGCAACAAGTGGGTAAGGTATTTCCATCATGGAAGAGTTTCATTTCTACACTTAGGAAACAATTCTATCCTTTGGGTTATAAAGAAAAAGCATTAATTGAATGGAAATCTTTAAAACTAAGAAAAGGACAAACACTGCAAGAATACACCCATGGATTTCAAAAAATGGCATTAATGTTAGATATCCCTTTGCAAACACAAGAAACTCTTATGAAGTATATAGGAGGTTTACCTGCACATATTAGAAACATTGTTTTCATGTTTGGACCCACTAACCTTGATGAGGTTTCTGTTCAAGCAATGTATATTGAAGCAAGGAAAGCAGGTGTGTCAGGGGAATCATCGTCTTCAAGGAAAGAGGACAAGAGAAAAAGGCATGGAAAGAATGAAAATGCAGTGGCGAGGAAGGAAGGAAAGCCCTCTTGCAAGCATTGCAAGAAAGAGGGACATGATGAGGATAGATGTTGGCAGTTGCATCCTGAGAAGAGGCCAAATTGGTTCAAGGAAAAGAAAGAAATGCAAACAGTGGCAATGACAACAAAATCCACAGACTTGGGATCGGATTTAGGTGATGAATCAAAGATCTCATTGGTTGGTATGATAGGGAAAATTGGTGAAGGAGTTTATTGTATAAACAACTTGTTTCATATAAGGGTAATCATGCGACACACTAATATAGACACATTAATCGACAGTGGATCTCAATCTAATCTAATCTCAGAAGAATTGGTTAAGCAATTGGGATTAAAAACACGAACTCATCATAAGCCTTACACACTTAAATGGATAAGTAATCATCATCAAATGCACATAACAAATCAGTGCACAAACAAATTTGCAATTTCATCTAAGTATGTGGACAAAGTAACATGTGATGTAGTGTCGTTAAGAGAATGTGGAATGGTCTTAGGTAGTCCATATTTATATGATCGTAAGGCAATCTTCTATAGGACAAAGAATCAATATCAATTCACCAAAGCAGGTCAAGATTATGTGGTTAATTCTCATCATGTTAAAGAAAATAAAACACTTCAAACAATGGAACAATTAAAGAAGGCAGTACAAGCAAGCAACAAACTAATAATTGTTTCAAATGAAGTAATCTATCTTAAGCAAGAACAAGAAATGATTGTTGAATGGAAAATCAATCATAAGTTGCTTCAAGAAAAGCTCATGTCATGCAAATATTACAAGTATATCAGTTCATTTGCAGTTGTCTTTTTGATACTATCATTAGTAATGTTGTCTAAATGGATGATAATGGCTTCAGTAAGATGTAACAGGGTTCAAATGGCTAACAATATACTGTCAGTTGTCATGATTGTGTTACAGTTGATCTTGATGAGATAGGTGCACAGGACAGAGTTCAGAGACAGAGAACAAGCCAGGTGGCCTATCCCGAGCTTGTTGAGTGGTCAGTAACCTTTTGGGGACCAAAAGGTCTTTTAGTGGGGAGGTGTGATCCAAAATTGGATCCAGAAGCCTGACAGGGCTAAAAAAGGCTCAAAAATGAAAGTGCTCGGAATCCGATGAAACCAGTGCCATTGCATCTATCTCGTCTTCCTGATTCCATCCATATATTTACTTCGTCAAACGGGATCCGTATGCGAAATATATCGTGTTCTATCCGAAAACCCAAACAGGCAAAAAAAATTGGGTGACTGTATAGTTCGTACAGTGCCACGTGGCAGGCTGACTATACAGGCTGTACGACCATATAGATGACATGGAAGCTTCTGGTGATGACACATGGCAAGTGACAGACAGTACAATATGTATAGTTGGACCAGTTAGAGGGTGACATGTGTCACCACTGTAAGGGTGACACGTGGCACAGGCTGACTGGGCAGGTACGGTGACAGGTGGCAGATACGTGGCAGGCACATGGACGAATCAGAGATTGACAGGTGGCAGTTTTTGATTGGTTGGAGAGGTGCCATGTGGCTCAGTCATGGGATGCCATGTGGCACCCTGTGGTTGGCTCATGATTTTTGTAAAATTATGGATTCTACCGGGTTCGAACCCCTGACCTCTTCTCGGCTACGGACTGGAAGGATCGGGCTAACCGCCCGCTCCACGGGTGTGACTTAATATTCATGTGGAAAAAAATATATATATGTTTGTTTGAAAGTATATTTGAGGGTGGAAAGGGCTGGGGCTTAGCCCCGGCCCATGGTTTCGACCGCGGTGGTATTACACCTCCATATGACCCACACTGTAGAGAGATACGCGCGGAGTATGGAATAGGGCCTAGCCCTTGGACTTTGTCGCCACCATGTAACCACTAGCGTGAAGCGGGGGGCCTGTCCCTCAGGTCTTGGGCTGTTATCTCTCGGTTCTATCTATGCCCGATGACCAGGAGCGAGCCTGGACGCGGGGGTTAGTTTGTAGCCATCGGGTCCTATGACCGTGCCATGGGACCAGGAGCCAGCCGGATACAGGGGGGCAGCGCACTATAGGGACAATGCCTGGCCACATGGAGGCGCCCAAGTGACCAGGGGCACGCATTTTTGGGGGCTGCACCCAAATTTATATGCAAAGTGGTTTTTTTGTTAATAGTTTGGATTTTTATTTGATTTTAGCCTGTATTAATGGATTTTATCCATTTTTGGGAGATATTGGGCATTTTTGGAGCCAAAATTTTGGGAGGAAGTTGGGGATGGATAACTAACTTCATATCTATAAAAAATAAGCCTTTTTGAGGCCATGGAGGATAGTCAAAGAAAAGTTATGTTGAATGGAAGCCAAGCCAAAGCCATTTTTATGCAGGGAAGCTATTGAAGAGCAGACGCTTGTGGGCCATTTTTGGGAGCTCCAGACATCCTTTTTGCGTGCCATTTTCTTTGCTGGGTTCTAGAGATCTAGAAGAACATGAATAGATTAGTCTTGTAGCCAATTGGCACTGCTGCGATTTACTTTTGAGCTTTTGAACAGAAATAAAGAAGCCTCCCCCATAGAGACAAAGGCCTGGAGACATAGGCAACGTTGTGCCGAACTCCGTTATCAATTTTCGTGTTATGGTTTATTGTTTATTATTTCATTTCAGATATGCATATGTGTATATGGCTGTCATAATTCCTCTCTTTTCCTCATTCTTTCATTAAGCTTCTCAATTGGATAATTAACACATGCAATTTAAAACTCAACCATTGTCATTAAAAGATCCTATGGATCAGAAGGGGAACACTTCCTTGGGTGGGACATGCATGTGGGAAATGAGAGGTTGTAGGATGTTAGTTGAGTGAGCACCTGAGACAGAGTATTTCCTATTTTCCATGAGCCTTAGCTTGGTTAGGAACCCTTTACCTAGGTGGAGTTCAGTCCTAGCTTGGGGGTGACTCACTGTTGAGAGTGATGGATAGTGTATTCTAAGGCTGGGAGGTTCGTGGATGGTCTGTATGTAGTTGGTGACAATATTTCCAAGATAAGTACCAATCATATGATAAAATTATATGTTGCATTGTTATTTACGTTCTTATGTTACAGTTTATCATATATGTGATTATAATTGCCTGTATGTTTATAGGTATTTCCCTGTATATGCTACATATATGTGGTTATTGTTATTTCAATATGAAATCATATATTATAGAATGTAATTGTTTGTTTATGTCTATATGTAAAGCTTCCGCAAGAGTGTTGTATGTATATGTTTAAGTTGTATGCAGTTTGAAGAGAAAAATTATGTGGCATATCTTAGTTGAATACTGGGTATGTTACCGTATGTTCTGCAGTAAGAGAACGAAAGTGTTCCCTAGAGTGGCATTCCATGGCCTGTGGGTGGCCAGGGGACGTTACAAATTGGTATCAGAGAATGAGATATTGCTTTGGAGTGACATTCCCTGGCCTGTGAGTGGCCGGGGGACGTTGCACTACCTAGCGAGTATGATAATCTGACAAAAAAATAACTAATAAATTTAAACTTGTCCTAATGTACATCATTACTTGCAAGACAAAGCTGACTCGAAATATGTATGGTTAATCTAATGTTAATGAACTCCATAAACTTTCCATTGGGAACTAACTCTGAGACTATCTTGAAACTCTCTTGCCTACCTCTTCTTATCTATATATAGGATCTCTTATCCTCTAGGTGGGGCCATCTTTTAACCGTCTCGTCAGATCAATCTGTGAAATTTATCTCTACACTTAAGAAGATGTAAATCTTCGGCTATTGGGAGAACTGACTATTTTCCTATATTTTTTATTGTGAGGTGTCATAATACTTAGGTGTGGGGGAGGGGTTCATGAGTTGACAAATGATAACATTGCCTAGAAGAAGTAAATCTTTGTAAAAATTTATGTATTGTTTTCATGATACAGGTTATTACATCAGCGATAATTTTATTTTTGAAGTGCTAAACTCCTGTGTGCTATAAATTGTTGTATATGTCCTTAACAGACTACTATGTTGGTTTAAATTTGTTACAAGATGTTCATTGTAGGTTTGACATTACATTACTCTTAGCCTGCCTTAAATCCTATTCACTGTGTTCATGGCCTCTAAGGAATCAATATCCTCAGCCACAAACATCCCAAGAGTTGGAGATCGTTGATTTAAACATCACCAGTTGCCAAGAGCAAGCTATAATAGGGTTTTCAAAATCAAATTTCATAACATCTCTGGAGCTAAGGGATACTCCAAGGAGTGGATAAAAGAGGAGCTAATCAACCCTCTCATAGTCATCACCAGATTGATTACATGTGAAGGTAGATATTTTGTTCAGTTCAATAAACCATTGAATTTCCCATTTTACTTCTTAAAGAGTCTTGAGAGGATGTCTTCCCAAGTGACAAAGAATGCAACCAATCCCCATAACATCCTATTTCACCACGGCCTTATCAAACTACTTGTCTTAGTTGAGTTGGAGAAAATGTGGGATGAGTTCATTCACCAATTTGCAAACCCTCATATTGCAATCTTGAATAGTAAGAAGACACTTGATCTAGGGACTATTACTCCACCCAAACCCTCATGCTCAAGCTATTCCTTTACCAAACCAAGAGTCCAAGAAACTTGTTGATACCTCTGCAGCCTCATCGAGCAAGAAGACCAAGAAGCCTATTGGTAATTCATGGCACGAGGACATTCCATATCTTTGGTCTGGGAGGAGTTTCCTGAGCTAAAAAAAAAATGCTAAGCACTGCCCATTTGTATAACAAAACCCATGAGAAGAGGAAGTAGGATTTCTGTCAAAATTTTGTCATATTGCCTTTATACAATGTCTTGGGATATTATATCAGTAGTTTTTTGTATTGGTATGCTAAATTATATACTGTTGAAATCATTATGTGTGTTATAATCTTGTTGTGCATTTTTTATACTTAACTACTCTTTGTGACAAATACAGAGCAATAACAATTGCTAAATACTTATTGCCATCAGTATTACAAGCTTATGAAAAGAGGAACAGTTGTTTGAATTGTTACAGATCAATGAAAGGAGATAAAAATTATACCTATTAACCATGCCTACCAGTACAAACCAAGCCTTTTGTTAGTATATGTCACTTTTGTCAGTCACCAGTGATCAAATTTACTCTTTGATGTGATTGATAGGTTTATTAGGTCAAATTGTTATATTTTCAAAATAAAATTCTGAAATACAATTTGAAATATATTGGTTGTAAAATTTGCATTGGTGTGTCTAGGTGTTAATGCTACTCCCTCCACTCATCCAAGTTCATAAATCTTCATCATGATCATATCATCATTCCTTGTCATAAATTTTCAAATGATTGTCTTGGTCAAAGTTCTACTTCAAAATTGGTTTTTGAATTAAGAAGGATGAATTTGAAAAAAGTGAAAGAGGTTTTTCTTAATAATAGACCAAGAAACAAAAACCTCCTTCATTTTATGCACATGTTTTATTTTTTGAGAGAAATTCCCCAAATACAGTCGCTATAGGAGGGCTTCTACACATTTGGACAGTTTGACTTCAAGTCAGTTTTTCAGAGGGTTAGAGAATGAATTTGCAGTACTTTATAGTTCCATTATGTATAAGACATCATAAAATTTCCACCCATACCTCTTTCAGTCCAAAAATCCTCTAGGAAGGCCTCCAAAATCCCTATCAAAGAGCACGTTGCGCTTCTGCAAGTTTTGAGTAACCAACTTCAAGCTGGGATTCTGAACCAATGGGAAAGTAATTTTGATACCAGTAGGAGTTTTGTGTTCATAAAATACCAAAACACAATAACCTCTCTCATTTTCTGAATATAATTTATGGTTTGGGATATATTCTATCATCTTAGAGGCCTATGTTTTCAAAAACTAAAACATTATGTTTTTCTTGTTTTAGTCATATTTTCTTTTCGTGTCTTCCTAACAACTGGAAGTGAAGTTTTCAAAAACAAGATATGTTTTTGTCAAGGAGATATTAAAAAACAATAACCTCTCTCAGTTTCTAAATATACATTATGGTTTTTGATATATTCAATTCTATTAGAAGCCCAGTTTTTCAGGAAATAAAACACTCTTTTTTTCCTGTTTTAGGCATGTTTTCTTCGTGTGTTTTCCTAACAATGGAAAGTGAATTTTTGAAAAAAAAGAGAGGTTTTTGTCAATTACATATTCAAAAACAAAACCTCTCTCAGGTTTTACACAGGTTTTACTGTCTTGTAGTTACAGGTGTCACTTTGATACCTATTTTTCATAAGTTTGCCAGGCCAGAATTGTTGCACTTATGGGAAGTCACTTTTGGAACTAATTTTTCAGTGGATAAATTGTTGTTTTTAATGGTTTAAAGGATCAAGGGTATAGTATACATCTCAAGTCTTCATCACATGTCATCAACAGCCTCCAAAAACTCCAAATCCTCCAGTTCAAACTTAGATAGCATGAAACACTAAGTCATCATTTACGCCATGATAACGTTGTCCTACAAGCCAAGATGAATTATATAAAGCATTAGGTTGATGATATTACTACCACCAATAATAGTCTCTGGATGCAATTGAAACACCACAAAAAATCCTAAGTCAAAATCTCCCAGGCAAGAGGGAGAAGCTTATAAAGCTAATCCACCCCCTCCTTTGCAAGTTTAGTCATGAAGGGCAATTTCTTTTTGTTTTGCAGTGGGACCTGGAAAATCTTAGGTGTGGGGCTAATGTTGGGCCCAATATATGATCAATTTTATGAAAGTTATTAGACACTTTTTCCGAATGTATATATGTGTTTTTCATGTTTTGGAGAAGCTTTTTGAAGAATTTTGTGCCAAAACGGTATGATCTACACCAGGTATGTATGATTCATGTTTAATGTTGATATTTAGTATAATTCATCACGTTTTTATGTTTCCAAGGATCTAATTCACATTTTTTGGTGTTGCAAGGAAAAATCGCATCATGTTTTTGCTTCTAGTACTCCATTCGACACTATTACAGGAAGCTAACTTAAATCTTAAATTGTGGGATCATGAAGTGGAATATGAAAAATATGACACATGGGTTTTGTGTGTAATATGCCCAGTTAGGTCCCATGGGGGCCGTTTCCTGAAATTATGAATGACTTAAGAGAAGTTCATGGTTTTCAATTCTGCATATGGTAACCAGTCTGACACTCTGTCCAACACTGCATCTTGCACAAAAACGATGGGCGATTTGGTGGTTATGGTATTGGTGGCTAGTGGTGGGCGAATCAGAAACATGGGTTTTTCTCGTGATTATCCCCTCAAGCTACTGAACTCTTGACAACTCATTTTAGGTTGTTGAGCAGGGTGATTATTGGCTCGCTCTATTTCGACAGTTAGGGCACCATTAATGTAATTTGTCATTTTTAGAAGTGGTTCGACCCTCCTGTGGTCGACCACTTGGTATGTAAATATTATAAATACCATCGTGCTGGTCATACAATAGCTGAGGAGTAGTAGACAAAGTAGAGGATAGAGATAAAAACGTTTTCCTCTGTTTTTGCATTTTTCAATTGCCATAATTATATAAGACTGCATTTTTCAAGTTTTAATGGTGAAATTGTTTTGTTGAGCTCGTGGTGTGCATTTGAGAAGTGACCACGACTTGCTGGGGGGCCCACCAGCAGTCTGGTAACTGTTCTTTAGTTTATTTATGCATTTTATAGTTTAGTTGTCTCTCTTTATTTTCTGTACATGCATTATTAGTTTGTTAATTAACTTGTTGTTGTAGTTTAATTGCCTTAACTCTGTTTTGCAGGTTAGTATAAAGACGTGTGTTAATATGCATTGATTTGATAGATAGAGACTAATTTGCAAATTCATCTACTAACCCCATGTGTCATTTGATGTTAGATTGTGTTTCATTCATGCTTTTGAAATTTGATTTAAAATGAGAATTAAAATAGAGTGGAACAAAGTTCTATTTTATGCTTCTTTTAAACAAGGTTTCGCTGGATGGATAGAGTCAATTTCAGTCTGTTTAATTGTAGAATGTTCTTAACTAGTTGTTAGTCAATACATGCATTAGTTTACATTTTATATGTCATGTTTTAATTATGTTTTCAAGCATTTTCCTTGTCGTATTTTGAATTGTTAAGATAAATGTAGTATAGTTTCACTTTATGTATTTTCTTTCCTAGAATTGAATTGCAATTACAATTATTAGTTAATGCTTGAGTTTAAGTATGAATTTTGCTTACATAGTGTAGAAGTACAATTATGATCTCGTTATATTGTTGATGGTTAATAAATGAATGTGCAGGGTAATTGACGATTGTTTCTGTCTTGGCTAAATTCTTATTGGATTGTTTAATCCATACCTTTCACTTTACTATTGAGATCAGTATTGAGCTTATACCACTTGAATTGTCTTTTGTATTCAAGTGACATCGAGATATCATAAGACACCAAAGACATTCACACAACCACCAACATTATATTTGGGTTTTCATAGGTTAAAAGATAGTTTTCTTGTTTTCATAGGTTAAATGATAGTTTTCTTGCTTTCATAGGTTAAAAGATATAGTTTCCTACTTTCATAGATCATAAGATATAGTTTCTTGCTTTCATAGCTCAGAACATAGTTTTATTGTTGTTGTAGGATAGATAGTCTTTTGCTTTGGTAGATTAAAGAGTAGTTTGTTTATCATATATCAAAAGTTAGTTGTTAGTTCCTTCTTCTTTTAGTTAAATAGTTTTCCTTTTATGAATTGGAAATAGTTTTGAAATTTTAATTAAGAATATAGTACACTTGCCTCTTAGGCTAAATAGTTGTTCAATGAGAAATTTTAATTTGATTACTTGCAGTAGAAGCTATCTTAGAGTAGTTAGTTGTTTACTTGCCTTAATAGTTTATTTAGTTGTTTTGCATACTTGTTTTACTTGCTTTAATAGGTTAGTTAGTTGTTTTGTTTACTTTCTTTAATAGGTTATCTAGTTGTTTTTGCTTGCTTGCTTTAATAGAATAGTTGTTGTCTTGTTTATTTATTTGC
This sequence comes from Picea engelmannii, assembly GCA_009831015.1. Lineage (NCBI taxonomy): Eukaryota > Viridiplantae > Streptophyta > Pinopsida > Pinales > Pinaceae > Picea > Picea engelmannii. Next base: position 187,276 of record ML800430.1, read on the forward strand.
TTTCATAGGGTAGTTGCTCATTGAATTTAGGTTGGCAAGTTAAAGTTGTTTGATTTTGTTATTTGCTTATTGTTATGCTTAATAGTTACTTTTGCTTATTGTTATGAACTAGTTTTCTTTATATAGGGTTTTTACTTTCTTTCTTAGAACTATCCATCGATCCTTGGCCCAAAAGTACTTAGGTTACATAGTTTCATGTTCCTTAGTAGGGTTTTCTCATTAGATAGGTTTTCTTGAGTAGATTATCCCTTAGATAGCCACTTCCTTAGTTAGACTATACTACTACCATTCCTTCTACCTTTGGCATATATTTAGTTCATATAGAACACCCATCAGTCCATCTGATACATTTTAATATTTTTGGAGCATGCATAAGCTAAAAGCAAACAGATTGCTTCCATTCTGGCAACTGGGGAAACTGTCTCTTCAAAGTTGATTCCTTCAACCTGTGCATATCCTTTACATACCAATCTAGCTTTGTTCCTTGTAACTTGTCCATCGTCATTCAATTTATTCCTGAAGACCCACTTTGTGTCGATCACATTTTTATTCTTTGGTCTTGGAACCAGTTCCCAAGTGTCATTTTTCTCTATTTGATCGAATTCTTCATCCATGGCCTTTTTCCAAAATTCATCCTTGTTGGCTTCTTCAAAACAATTTGGTTCAATTGTAGATGAGAGTTCTAGGTGTGTTTGTTCTGGTGAATGGATTTTTCTTCTAGTCTCAACTCCCGCATCTTTGTTTTCGATAATCTATTCTGAAGGGTGATTCTTCTGTACTCGTTTACTGGGTGTCTTTGGAGGCACTTGTTGAACTTTCTCTTCCGCTTCTTTTGGATTCTCTTCATCTTCCTCTTCTACTTCTTTTTCATCTTCTGCTTCTTCTAAGGGTTGTTTCATTGATTCATTTTCTTCTTCCTTTGATTCTGGTCTGCCTGTTTCATCAATTTCCACGTTGATGCTTTCCACAACTTTGTTCAATCCTAGATTGTAACACTTGTATTCTTTCCTTGTACTTGAGTAACCAACAAGTACTCATTTTTCCACCCAAGAGTCAAACTTTCCCATTATTCCATTGCCTATTTTGATATAGCATTTGCTTCCAAAAACTCCAAAGTGCTTCAGATTTGTTGGTCTTCCTTTCCATAGATCATAAGGAGTTTTGTTGGTTTTGTTTCTGATCATTACTCTGTTTTGAATGTGAGTTGTTGTATGCATTGCATGTGTCCAAAAAATATCTCTCAATTTTGAATCCTTTAGCATTGTTCAAGCCATTTCTTGTACTATCATGTTCTTTCTTTCAACAACTCCATTCTGTTGGGGTGTCCTAGCAATGGAGAATTGTCTTTTTATTCCATGATTGCTGCAGTAGTCCATAATTTCCTTTGAGGTGAATTCTTCTCCATTATCAGATCTCAAACATTTGATTCTTGAATCCATCTCATTTTCAACCATTTCCTTGTAGATATTGAAGTTTTCAAAAGCTTATGACTTATTCTTGAGAAAGAAAATTGTAATCATTCTTGTATAATCATCAACTAATAACATAAAGTATCTCTCACCTTTTAATACATTTGTTGTAGTTGGTCCAGCTAGATCATTATGTACAATTTCTAGCGGTCTTGTCATTGAATATTCCTTTGATTTGAACCTAGTCTTTGTTTGCTTTCCTTGTTGACAATGCTTGCATAAAGTGTTAGTTGGTTTCATGATCTAGGGAATTTCTCTGACTGCTTCTCTTTTGTTGATTTTGACAAGGTTATCAAAATGCATGTGACCCATTCTTCTGTGCCATAGCCAACTTTCATCTTCCTTTCCTAGAAAAGACTTTTCATTTCCAATTTCACTTAACACATATATGTTTCTTTAAGTTCCTTCAGCTATAGAAATCAATTTCCCTGAACCTTCTCTTCTTATCTCAGACTTTTGTGAATCGAAAGTAACTTTATGACCTTGGTCACACATTTGACTCACACTTAGAAGTTTATGTTTCATATCTTCTACTAGTAGAACATTTTCTTCCTTTTCATTCTTGTTCCCAATTCAGACTGTTCCTTTTCCAATGATTTTGGTTGAATCATCATTTCCGAAGGAGACTGATCCATATCTTTCATTTTGTAATGTAAGAAAATTGTCTCTATCACCTGTCATGTGTTTTGAACACCCATTGTCAACATACCAATCTCGTTTCTTATGTTTATCTTGTAGAGTGATTGTGCATTCTTCATTGCTATACTGATCTTGCTTTCTTATCCATGTCATTTTCTGAGGTTCCTGTCTGTGACTGTTGTTATTTTGTTTAGGTTCTTTAGGATGCACCATCATTCTGCAATATTTGGCCATGTGTCCAAAATTTTTACATTTGTAACATTCCACTTCAGGGCTCAAAGATTCAAACCCGTTGTAACTTCTTCTATGTGTTTCACTAGGTCTTCTTGAATAGCCCCTTTGTGTATGAATCTAAAAGTTGTTATTGTTCTTGTTGTTAACTCTGCAATTTACAACCTTATGTCCAAAATTATTACATGCATAGCATAAAACAAAAAATATAGCTTGATACCTGGGAGTTGAGGAGATTATGAAGGGAGGTTCTTTTAATCCTTCTTCTTCTTGAAGCCTATAAATTGATTGTTGATTCTGAAATCTGACTCTTCTCGGTGGAGGAGTATCCATGTAATATTCCTTGTGTATCCTTCTATCCACTTTGACTGTTTCTGCATAGATTTTTGGATATGTTTCTTTCTCTGTTGTTTTGGAGCTTGATCCATTTTCTTTCTGAGTGTATCCAAGTCCGGTCTTGTCAAAATGAGATTTTTAACTGTTGTTAATGTCATCCAAAACTTTTGAGCTATTCTGCATATTTTTCCTTTGGATATCCTTTCTTAATGTGACAATCTCTTCTTCGAAGTTTCCAATGATCCTATCCTTTTCTTCTAGTTGTTCTTTGAGTGCTTCTTCAATTCTTTTATTTTCTTCTATTTGAACCTTCAATTTTGTGATCATTTGTTCTAGTTCTCGAGTGTCCTTTTTCTTGTCTAGTTCTTCTTGTAGTTTCTTGTTTTTCTTCTTTTCTCTTCTGATAACTTCTATGGCACACATTAATTCTTCTTGATAGTCAACTTCTGCCTCTTCAATTTATTCTTCGACTTCTTCATATTATTCTTCAGAGTCTTCTTTGTCAGAGTATTTTACTACCATGAATAGAACTCTTCCTGTCTCACTGTCACTGACTTCATCTTCATCTGATGATGAGATATCTTCTTTGGTGCATAAGATTTTCTTGAAATTTTTCTTTGTAGTTCTTCTTCCTTTATATGTGTGTTTTCCTTTTGAGTAACCTTCATCATTTCTCTTTTTATTATGAGGACATTTGTTAGAAAAATGACCAATACCATAACAATTAAAACAAATTAAAGGAAGCTTACTTCTATACCTACTGTTGGTTCCCTTGTTCAATGTTTTGACGAAGTTGGCCACTTCTTCATCATCTTCTGAGACGTCATTGTTGTTGTTATATTCTTCTTGTTTCTTTTTATTTTTCTTTGATCATTTGGATGCTTTGAAGGCTGCTTCTTTTACATCTGGATTTTCTTGTTCAATTCTCATTTCATATGCTGTGAAGATTCTATGCAGTTCATCCATGCTTATTGAGTTTAGATTCGATCTTTATTCTAGTACTGATATCTTAGGGTTAAATATCATAGGAAGAGATCTTATTACCTTTTGAACAATTACAAATTCTTCGATTTCTTCTCCCAATCCTATGATTTCATTCACTGTTTCATCGACTCATAAGAAGTAGGCTGCAATATTCTTATCTTCCTTCATTTTTAGTTGTTCAAACTGACCTCTGTAAGTTTGAAGCTTTGTTGCTTTGACTTTTGTATCTCCTTCATAAATATTTCGAAGCTTGTCCCAAATATCTTTAGCATATTTACAATGTGAAACTTTGGTGAATACCATATCACTGAGACCATTCAAAAGTGCATTTTTGGATTTGGAATTATTCTCACCGATTTTCACTACTTTGTCATTTGTTAGTGGAACTATTGGTGTTGTGTATCCATCTATAATTGATTTCCAAACTTGGAATCCTTGTGCATGTATATATGTATTCATATTTATGCTCCAAAAACCATACTTCTGTCCATCAAATTGTGGTATTCCATTTTTATACAAGTTGGTACTCTCCATGATCTACCTTTTAGTGCTTAAACTGATTTCTAAAGGAACCTTCTCTGATACCAATTGTTGGATTACTGAGAGGGGGGTGAATCAGTAATAGTGTAATTATAATCCTTTTTATCCAAATAATCCAAGTGTTATATCAATGTATAATTATTATCCAATAATGAGCAATAAGAAATGAACAATCACACACATACATAGTACACCAATGTTTTACGTGGAAACCCAAATTGGGAGAAAACCACATAATGCTTTTTCTTATATGTCCTGAAGAATTACATTCATTGGAAGCGCCAACTTCCTTTATAATGAGCAATAAGAAATGAACAAACATACACATACACAGTACACCAGTGTTTTACGTGGAAACCCAAATCGGGAGAAAACCACAGAATGTTTTTTCTTGTATGTCTTGAAGAATTACATTCTTTGGAAGCACCAACTTCCTTTGTTTTCTAGCTGCAACTGGAAGGAGGCTCCAACCCCTTGGTTTCTCAGGCTACAACCTAAGGGAAGCTCTAACTCCCCAATTGTCTGGCTACAACTAGAAGGAGGCTACAACCTCCTATGTTCTTTGGATACAACCGGAAGGTGGCTACAACCACCTGTCCTTGCCCCGTCCAACCGCCTTGAAGTATAAGTAGAATGATGGAACCATTGTCACACTTTCACTATGAGATATAATTTTGTACAACTGTATCAACCTATACCACTGACCTGTATCCAACCTATACAACTATCTTGTAATCAATTTGTACCTGAAATGAACATGTATCTACAAAAACACAACAGGTACGTGACCTGTAGTGCTGCAACCCATGTATGTACGCGCCCTATCTATTATGAAGCCCACATATTACCCACCCTATCTGTTATGTAGCCTGCATATTCCTTCTAAAACTGGGGGTTCCTTTCTCTTGAAAACTTCTGACCCTCTGTAGCTTCTTTCACATATATCTATAACCTGTCACTGTATCCAAACTGTAACTGTACCATGTGAATGCATCCTCATACATAGCCTTTACTCAAGGCAAATATGTCTCTCTCTAGTCATGTGCCATATAGGTGTGTGTAATCATGAACAATTATAATATCCCTCGCATGATTTTAGCCATCAAACCCTTTTTGATATTCAACTTCTCAATACATCAACCACTACACAAATACAAGATCTCAACCATGTACCATAAAAACCCTTAGCCATATGCCAAGAAATACAAGATGTGCCTCAACAAGAAGTATCAATGATGAATATACTAGCACTGTATTCCAATAGATCTAAGTTATGCAGAATATCCCATGTAGCCACTAGTCTCTCTAGGCAGAATATTCAAATCTCCATTTCCATTCCTCATTCATACATCAAAATCCAACTATTCATAGAAATAAGACATACCTTTTGAACCAATGGATGGATCTGATGTATCTGAGCACTTTAGACCTTCCTGGGAGCTTGATATTAGAATCTAGAACCTCTGCATATTCATTTTTTCAAGTTTCCATGGCTTTACCAACATCTACTCACCCTGTACACAGTCAGCCTGTGTACGTATTCACCCTATACACAGACAACCTGCATATTGTACACACCCTATACAAAGATAGTCCGCGTACGCCTTAGAAAATAGGGTTTTCTGTAATTTCGAGAATTTCACCGTCAACCCTTCATGCTACCTCAAACGTTCACCACTTCAGATGTATCCACAAGTATTTACAAAAATATTTATGCAAGAAAATAGATATACAATATGTACAAGTGTGTATTTAATCAGTGAGCTTTGCCTCTTATTTATATCTTCATGTAGCTTTACACTTTCCTTATTTTATGGCTTCTTCATTTAAAATAATTTATTTTGCAAAGCACTTTGACCCTTGGGGGTTTCTTTAAGACTTATGAGGGGTTCTCCAACTTCATATGGTCATAACTCTCTAACCGTGAGGAGTTATGTGGCATTCCACATACCACTGGAAATGTCATGACAAGAACTATGCATCTAGGATAGTTTCACTGACACATTCAATGTCCTTCATCTCATTATTCCACAATTAAGCATGGGTTCTCTCACTCTGCAAAGCGTCTTCTCGTGAGGGATTTCACCATAAGGGGACCACTTTGGTGTTCATCCATATTTACTTCTTATCAACCATGACAAGACAATAATGAGTCATCTTTACATCAAACAATCTTGGGTCCATTACCCAAACCTTTGTGATACGGGGCTTTCTTCAAGGGTTGACATCAATGACAACCAACCTTAATCAACATATTTTCATACCTCTATCAAGGGATCTCATCTTCTAGTGGAGTTTCTGAATTACATTTGAAGCTTGAGTGGAGTCGCCAACGAAAATTTAAATTTTTGGATTCTTCTACCAGTGGAATCACCTTCAAACTGATTTTTTGATGTGTGGAGTCACTAGAGTAGGAATACAGTCCCATGGAATCTTTTTCAATTTCGTCCCCGACAACGACGCCAAAATGTTAGCACCCTGTAAATCTATTTGGTTGTTGAAACAAATGACTGGGGTAACTGTTTCAACCAAATTTAGAGTTGGGCACTAGCTTGCTCAACTTAGAGAAGACTCTCTCATGTCACTTAATACTTCTTTGGAAATCAGTGCCTAGATTTGGTTTATTTTGGGGGGTATTGTAAAGTCGTTGAAGAAATGGGGGTGACATTTGGGGCCATGGAGTAAAAAATGAACAGAGCAGTGACAATTCATTCGAACTATCTAGAGGAAAAAGGCTAAATGAGGCAATGAATCTAAGTTTTAAATTGAAATTTGCATGGATAAAGAGGAAAAGGAAAACATATAACTGCATCAGATCATATTGAAATGAATTCTGAATTAGTTAAGAAGAGAATCACATGAATTTAAATTGCTAAGTCTAGAGCATCATCAAACGAATTCCATACTTTTAAATCTCCAATTTAAAAGAGGAAATTGTAAATGGGATTTCAAAGACACAAGAAATACATACTATGAAAGAAGATAGAACTCATACCATAGCCAATTAGAATCTTTTCATAAATAGTTCAAAATTTGGTTCTACATTGTATATTCACTTTAGCTCCATGATTTTACAAAGTCTTCCTGCTACAAGGGCAGTCCCCTTTTCCCTTCATATTTTATTTATCCTTGGAATGGTATATATAGGAAATTTACATGCAGGATTCAAAACAACTCAACTTCCCCACATTTTTAAAGATAGACATTGGTTACAAACAAGGAGTAATGTATAACAATTGTCCTCCTACATTACAGGGAACATTATAAACAAGACTAACATATCCAAAGTTTTTTCGTTGAAAACCACATGTCCATATAGTTACAATTTTTTTTGAAACGTACTCAATTCAGCCTGAGAACTTATTCCAGATTGGCAATTTCTTCCTTTAGAGTGCTCAAGCAAACTAGTTGGTTTCCCCAACTCTCTCAACTACCTCAGCTCCGATCATTGTTTTTTGTCACTTTCTCTGCTTCCGCTTTATTGCTCGCTTGTAGCGCCCATCCACGTATTCATTGAAGATTAAATCCTTTATGATGGGATTTAATCTGACTTCTTTATCTACTTCTGGCTCTATTGTAGGATTTGGAATAAATTTCATTGCTAATATCTGTGTGACCAAACTCTCTTTCTTATTCACAGATGAATTTTCCATAATAGTTGAAAATCCTAGTTCACTAGAGGTCGCTTGATCAGCTTTATCTATTTTCCCAGTTTTGAAAAAAAAATTAGACATGTCTCCCTTAATCATACAGAAATTAGGAAGATGATCTTGTTTGAAATTACTTCATTTAAAAAATGGAATGTTGATTTGCTCAAAACAGGGTAATTTTTATTTATGTTTTGAAGGATGATCGTCATCGAGTGCCTAATCACATATTAATGAGGAAAGTACTTGCTTGAACAATGGACAATCAAATTCGGCTATCATTTCTGAATGATGAGCCTTCAAATCATCCTTTTGGTGACATTTACCTGACGTTGCACAACATAAAGTACTCGAGCAACTGTACTGATGTGATTGGATAAGCCGTTAATTCTTCTGTTTTCGTACGTCATCTTCAGAAGCGACATATATCAAATGATTTTTTAACACGTGACATCAGGGTGAGCTTGGGTGGTTTTAATTCTACCCTCTTTTTCCCACGATATGCATTTGGTGGTGTGGCGTGTCCGCAAGGTGAAACCATGGTATTTTCCCTGATCCGCCTTTGAAAAATTATCCTCCACGCTATTTTATCTCCCAATATGTGTTTTGACCATTCATCTGGATCGCTTCAAGATCTATGGTCCGTCAGGCCCCATAAACTTTGTGCCTCCGCTATATTGGCCTTTTCTCTGCGAGATGTAACCTGGTTCTCCAAATTTAACCACATCTCCACACTACTTTAGCTATTTGCTAAATCTGAAACTTGTATTCAATATAAAATTGTTGTGGTGAGAATAGGTTGGACACAGACAAGTAAGGTGATCTCCTTCACAAGTCTTGAAAAGGAATTTTGGCTTACCTGCTAGGCATTGCGGTTTCACAATGCCCCCAATGTCAATCACAATGGCTGGTGACATACTTTCAATGAGACAGTAAGAGGCAAGAGAATCATCTCCCACATGATGTACAGAGTTCAGAGACATGTCATTGATAAGACTCATGGCGACTAAAGTGGTGCACCCAACATGAATAGCAGTGGTCGGGTGTGGGTTGTCAACATGACTTGTAGAAGTTATTGACCTATCTGTAACATGACCGATAGAGGTTGGTGATGGAGCTCTAGTATGACTAACAGTGACTGTACTAGTGGTGATTTGTGGCATTTGATGCGAAGGTCTAGGGAAATATTGACTTTGAAACATTGTCATCCAAGAAGGGTCATGGTTTACCCCATGTCCCTATCCGAAAAGGTAGTATCCTTTGTTTAATTGATTCAGAGAAGTCTGAACGGGCATCATCACAAAATTCTGTGAAGAGATGAAAGTATGATAAGAACTATCCAAGTGAGGATATATGTTACCCCCTTGTGAAGGGGTTCCATAAAGAGGGTAGCCCAAACCGTAAGACTAATTCTCCCCATATGAAACACCCGAGGATACATGAGGACTCACCATGGAAAAAGTGTTTGAAGGAACTGACATGGCGGATGGAGGATACATGGATGGAGTGTAATAAGTATAATAAACACCCATCTGAGTATTGGCTTCTGAAAAACATAACTAGGACTGGATCCATAAGAGGGGAGGTTCCAACCTCTCATTGTAAAAGCAGGTTGAGGGACACGACTCATATCAAATGAAGACATAGGCATTGGGGCCATGGTGCCCCTGAATCCAATGCTAGGATTCATATAAGTGGATTAGGGAGAGGATTTCAAAGGTGAAGGCATATCAATGGGATAATGACTAGAGGCCCAAGGCATGAACTGAGTACCATAGTTCTACATACCATTATGAAAAATGGAAGGACTCGTCTCCATGAAAGGAGTAGGCATCATGGGGTAGGTAGCGGTGAACGAAGGAGTCAAAGGAACTCCACTATCCATGATAAAGATGACTTGATATAAAATCTTAAGGCCAACTAGTAATCAAAGAGAACACCAAAATTCAAATGGACAATATGAATGCAAACAGGGTAAAGTGGTTGAGTGGCCTCCCTCCCTAAAGAAGGTATGTCTCTCCCAAGAGGGGCCTAAGACTCCCTGCTAAAGATCAGAGGTAACATAATCAGTTATAAGGGACCTCGTGGGATTAATAACCAGTCGGTCAGATCCCCCCGGAGAGGTAATCCTCCATAAAGGTTGAGTGTTGTATGACCCTTATCTAACCTAGGGTACCTGCAGAATAACCCCTACAAGTAACCTATGAGACACCTAATTCAAGAAACTAATAAACCATTGTATAATCGATGCACACACAAGCAATTGTGAGTCACGTCCACTGTATGGGTAGGGTAGCAAAGCCCAAAACCTTGAAAGCGTCGCCTCTCATGGAGTTAAGGGCACTAACAAGATCCCTAGATACGAATATATCCATAGAAATATCTATGATGCTAGGAAGGTATCAGGGGGATATCCCTTCAAACAACTTCGTGTGACCTTGTGATTAACTCCATTGTGAGTGGAGCCTCATGATCTTACCAATTATACAATGGATTTCTCCACTCCCTGACTGAGACACATATGTTGATTTAATTTCCTTGGAGATGTTTACTCACAAAATCCTATTCCAAGGCACTAAATCCTAGGCTAGTTTTTGCACCCTAGAAAATAAAATCGTGACTAATAAATTTTAAATTATAGCATTGATTTTATGGTCGTGATTACTCAAAAAGGTATGGTAGTGAAACTCATGGTGTTATGAATCTACAAGAGAAGCAAATATGAAAATAATTCAAAGTCCTAACTTTAACTTTCAATGAATGATATGCTTCTAAAAACGATGCAATTTTCAAATTCAATTCTGCAATTCAGAAGTAAAAATGCAAGATTTCACTATATGCACTAAGATAATGATAAAAAACTCAAAAGAAAAAAATGCCAAGAAATGCAAAATGCCTATTTTTATTTGTATTTTCAATATATTAAAACTGAAAATGCATGGACTGAAAAGTAACTTGATATATAGCCCTACTGTGTATAAAAAAGAGATAACTCAAGCAGGATACCAAGCAACAAAACACCAAGCCCAATGTACAAGGAAAATAAAAATGAAAATATGAAGAGAAAGACTTCGCCCATAGATTCAACCAAAAGAGGCTTTCTTTTCATCCCACAAGCACTTAACAGGCACTACAGAGACCCAAGAAGGCTCAACAAGCATCAAATCCCACCCAACAAACACCAGACCGAGAAAACAGGAAAGGAAAATAGGTGTACACGACTGTTCAGGGAAACAATGCATATATACACAGCTTGCAGTGAGACAACCAGTGTGTATACGCGATTGTCAAGGAAAAAGGTGCGTATATGCTTTAAAACAAAGCCATGCAAGGGAAAAAGGATGAAAACTTAGACCCATATTGAACAGGAGATGTCAAACAATGATACGATAAGAACCACAGTAGAACCAAGAGAAATCTAAGGACAAAAGTAATTCAAACCCTAAGAAAGAAGATCCATCCCCAGTATGGTCGCCAATTCTATTACGAGGAAAATTGATGCAGGAGTATCGTACGTAGCCAAGCAAGCATAAAGGCGGAAGACAGCTAGAAAAGCACCAGTGCACATTTTTAAATGTTTTGAAAAACTAATGAGCAGATATTAATGTAATATCTAAGGGGAAGTATACTTACATTTATATCTAGATGTTGTAAATAGATCTGGAGCGATTGCTCTCATATGTCGAATGTAATAGGCATTTAAGTCTGTTTAATGAAGGTAGGTAGATTTGATTTAATAGATTAGACAGTTTAGAAGCGTAGGAGGGAAAACGGATATAGACACCCTCACCCTTGTATCATTGTAATAGGAACATTATGATCATTCAGATTTCATAAGATATAGAGTTGTAGTAGAGAACTATAGAGAAGAACCCATGTACAGGACCACTTGAGTTAATATATAAATGTTTGACTCAATTTTCATGGTGTTATGATGCTTACTATTTACATTTGTTAAATGGTATGTTTACAATTATTTTATTTCCTCTGTTATGCATTTGTTTCAATGTTGTGTTGAGTGTATGATTTCATGTTGAGTGTATGAAGTCTAAGAGAGGAGAATAATGAGTTTCAATTGTTTCTCTTCCTGAGAATTCCTGCAAAGAGTGCAGTGAATGTCCACAAGGTGTGCGTTGATGAAGGTCTAAGTTTTATCTTAGAAATCCCAGGAGAGATATCATTGTTCTCATAACTAGCAGAAATGCAAGTGAGGAAAAAAGCCATGCAAGGTGTGCGCACACTGATTGAAGCCTTAGAACTTACCAACTAAGGTGAAGGTAGAAGGACTATTTTTGCAAAGAGTGCACAGGGTCAAAGACTCAAATAACCAGAGGACATTTGAGAGTTGCCGCAAGGAGTGCGAGCAGGATTCCGTTTGGAGGCTTGAGTTTGCAAGTGAAGAGATCATGAGGGATAGCACCTTTGAAGTGTTCAAATGGAGGCAGAGATTGAAATCATATTGCAGAAGTCAAGTTCAGGTGGAAGGACGCCAAGTCATTTTGGCCAGAGATCCTTAACGAAGAGTGAACGAACCTCGAACGATGAAATTACTTCATGGAATAAGTGACAAAAATCTCGTCGACCATTGGATCTCACAGATCTGTGAGAAGGTTAAGGATAAGTGTCTTTTAGCATTCAAAATATCAGGAGGAGTAGCGACCGTTGGATGAGGAGCAATAGGAGCCGTTGATTCCCCTTTGGAGTGGAATTTTGACATTTCAGGGTTCGACGTTTTGGCAATTCCGATGATAAGGAGTTGGGGCACTTTGCATTGAAAACCATGAAGTCGTGGATTGCGACGTTTCTTTGGAGTGGAACTTCGGCATTCCAGAATTTAGGGATATGGGAAGTAGAGGAGACTGTGACTTGGGAATCGAGAGTTTCAAACTCTTGGTTCCTGGAATCCTGAAAGATCTAGAGCCATCGGATCGAGGAAGATCTCAGCCATAGATCATGTGGGAGGTGAGGCTTCGGGAATTTGGAAAATGGAGTTTTGAAAGGGAAGGAACCTCACTGCTGTGGAATTTCATGAGTTGGGAAATCCCAAAAAGCGAAAGGGAAAATTCTCGAAAGGTTGAGGGACAATAGCTGTTGGGCCCAATCGAGTTTTTGGGGTTCCAAGACTCAAGAGGTAGAGTTGCATGGTCAACAAAACTCCCAAAATCATGAAGAGAGAAACATAGAAAGGTGGGTCCCAAGTATTAGTCATAGGATATGTGTGACAAAAGTCAAAGGAGTGGTCAAGGTTCGGCAAAAATCCAGAAAGGCCATCGATCTCACCAAAGGAGAAATTTCAGAATTTGGGAAACCATAAGGGAAAAGGAACGATTATTGGATGTTCGCTCAAGTACCGAAAAGCCGAAATTGGTGGGTAACAAGCGGTCGGTATTCAGTGTGTTGGAGCTGCCTTTGTTTTTTCTAGCCCGTCACAAATTTCATTTTTAATGCTCGAAATCGAAAGATGGTTTTTGTATTTTCCATCTGTGGTTTCAAAATCTCTGAAGATTTATCATGCAAACAACGATGATTATTGTACTCTCGAGGCGAGTCCTACCTTTCATAAAAATGTTTCCTATTTTTGTTCTACCTCAGGATCTCATAGGTCAGATGCTATAAATCACGTAGTTCACACGTCCCGAGCAATGAAACGATGAAATCGTTTAAATTTTTTTACCCAGGACAGTAACGGGAGTAAAGTTTTCCTAAACCATGATTAAACATCATCGGGTTTTCGCACCTCGGCATTCACAAAATCCAAAAGTTTATTATCATAGCCCCAATAGACGAGAACACGAAGTCCTTATTTTAGTAACCTGTGTCAAGGTTAAAAGTAAAAGCTAAACCATGGTAACGTTCTACCGGCAATTCGTCACTCGGCGTTTTCTTTTTTAAAATTTATAATGTCTAAATCCCGACTCGCGAAATCACGATAAGGGTATGAACGTAATTAATTAATCACTTAATCCAAGTTTATCTTCCCTTTTAATTAAGTCATATTATCGCGATCTCACGGTTTCACAGATCGACACGCAAACTTCCCAGAAACTTACCTTCGAATCTCCTAGTCACGATACGACGAATATAAATAATTATGAAATTAATTAGCTCCTAATCATAATTATGTTTTTATTAATAAAAATCAATCATCGCAATTTCGGGGGTTAAAGGTTCAAAAGGTCAAAGCAAAATTCCCGATACAATGATTGGCAAAAGATTAATTAACGTTGGTAAAACCAGATTAATTAAGCTAAATCAATACATCCCGCTTTTTTATGCTTGTGCAATTTAAGAGGTAGCCTTATTTCTTCCATACGCCAACTGACACTTTAAACCGCCAAAACATATGGTATTAATTAGGAGATAGGGTGAATCGATGAATAAAGCTTGGGTTTTTATGGTTAAATTTATTTCTGAACATGATTTGAGAGATTTCATCTAAAAGAGTATTGAGTTTTCAAATATATATAGAACTATTGTTCATTATGACAAATTCATTTCTATACCACATAAATCACAATCTCTGAGCGAGCTACCTTCTGTATGTATACATATTTCTATCGCAGAAGAGCTAAAGAACAATCTCCATTCATGGCCCCGCGAAAAGAATCCAAAGCCAATGTTAAGGTTTCGGGACAAGGCTCGAATAACGTTGTTGATACTTCACCTCAAAGTGTAAACTCTGTCCCGAACTGGTCTTTCATTTTCGATGTTCTGCAGGCTAAATTGGTGGATTATTCTGATGATACCAGCGACAATGAAAAAGATGATATAACCACCAAGTATAAGATCGTCATCCAATCCGGAATGCACAAAGTAGCAGCCAGGTCAAGACTACTGCCATATTATGATATGGTCCGATGGGTATTAGACCATGTGAACATACCAACTAGAACCATCATGAATGAGCAGAAAGTCACCATCGGGACTTTCAGGCTTGAACATCTGCAAGCCATGTATAAGTTTCCCATAGTGTCTGACTTTACATATGGTGCTGAATTCTTAGACGAATTTAAACAGAAGGAATGTGTGCAGTATGATAAAACCATCTCTAGCTTAATAAAAGATTGGGTTTCGTGCGCTGCAAAGTTCAGGGTAGACAGTCATGGTATATATTCAATAGCTTCTTTAGATCCGGAGTACAAGTATGTAGCTATGATGACATGTAGATTATACGAGAGAGAGGAGACCTCACATTTATTTCTTCCATGGGTGCCTATAATGTTTCAATTCGCTGAAGGTTGTTCCTTCGACTCGGTGAAGATGTTGTCTAACAGCCCGACCAATCGTGTCACAGAGTATCGGGAGCAGAAAGAAAGCAGAAAAATTTCTTCATTTTTTATTTCTGCATACATTATGGACACCGTTTGTTTTTTAACACCATTTCCCTTAATGAGATGGAGTTGGACTCCAGCAGAGGACGATCCCATACACGTCTATCATTCAAAATTATGGGGAAAAAAAGCGGCAAATTTTGTATATGAAATCTTCAACTGGGTGATGTTTCCCCTACATGTCACTATTTTCAGTCACCCGCCACCCAAGATCTCAGATAGTATAGTGACAAATCTGAGCAGCATAGCTGACTAGTATGTAGAAGCCAAATTTTCATATCTCAGAGTTTTCGGGGCTTCTGTTCCCCCGCATGCATTGCCATTGTTCATTCTCGACAAGCTGGCTTGTCGTGAGGTTGCTAGACAAACAGTAATTGGTGGTATAAGCAAGGATCTTAAGGGATACTCAAAGAAGGTATGGACACCTTTTTCTGTTCATTTAAATTCATATTCTTTATTAGATTTTGGGCATGCCAAAGCTGAGCAGCAGCCCTGAAAGACCTAAATTTGGTCCTCATTGAATACAAGAAGCACAATCCGCAAAGGGTCATGAGCAATCATTTGGCCAATTGCAGGCTCAATAGATTTGAGCACGCGAATTCACCCTCGGATGACATTTTTCAAGGCGCAAGGTCCTATGCTGAGATTCTAGCTCAGATACAAACCTTGGCACCTGAGGAAAGAGCCGATGTTCTAAAGTTCCAAGAACATCAACGCAATTGTCTTCCCGCAGTGTTGTGGGGTGAGAGTCCAAGTACGACAGAGGTGAAACAAAAAGATGTCGAAGGCTCTAAGGATGTGAATCCCGATCAAGAAAAACACCAGGATGAGGGAGAGAAAACTAAGAGTCCGAAAGCAGAGATAAAGACTCCCGACCCACCGAAGAAGCAAATTCTAGTCACTACTCCGGGAAAATCAGCGAAACAGATCGGAGAACCTATCACATCAGTTACCCCCTTGTAGTCGACTTAGGGAAATATTGATGCAAGATGGATCTTCAATGAAGAGTTGATGCCTATAAGGGTAGAATAACTTCGCCTATATGGGTAGAAGAACTCCCTCCGAATGAGTTTTTCTTCGATAAGAAGAGAAAGGCAGTGGTAAAGAGGGAATTCTATCAGGAAGGAGAGTCAATGGCCAAGAATTATGAAGTTATAACTAATGGAAAAGACAAGAGGAATGAACAATTCGTGACTGAAATAGCAAGGACATTAGGATCATACGCCACGACGAATCAATTTTCATTCGAGGTCTTGAAAAACCAGCTGAAACGAAAGAATTACCTCATCAAGACCCTAGAAGCTAGACTAGCCACAGCAACAGAGACTGCCAAAGACCAGGCAAGTGTAGGTATAGAGAAAGCAAGGTTGGATGATAAAAATGAGATAGAGCTTCTCAAGACTAAGCTCGAACAAGAACAACTGGTGGTTCGGGATGGTTAGATACAAGCGATCCAACAAAAAGATCTGATCCAACAGTTGCAGGCTAGGGTGGAAATCACCGAAAGCAAAGTGATAGCTATCGGGATGTTTCAGTCCCAAGCGATGGAGATTCAGAGCAGAGTCTCTGCAGACCAATGAAATTTACTCGGCAAGGTAAAGGATATTTGGTACAACTGCTTGCTGGTTAATCAAGTTTTGGAGAATTAACTGCTAGAGAAAGGGAAGCTGGAGCAGCATGGGTCGCCTTCCAAGAGGTTGTGATAGCTACTACCAACAGGGATTCGGGAAGTACTTCTAGGTTCACCGTTTCGGAGTAGACCAGAGGAAACATTCTATTAAAAGAATGGGAGCACAACATCATGGAAGGCAAGCTGCAAGCCAGAAGGGTAACAAATTCCTTAGAAGAGGCCTTTAGTTCTATAGATGGAAATCTGCTAGGCATTGATAGCGGAGGTAATGTCGAGACATTGATTCAAATGAATATGGAAAAAATCTAGCTTGATTTAAAGGACAAAGAGGAAAGTGATTCGGCCGAGATCTCCCGAGTGACTATGGTGGACATAGTCCAAATAAATAAATGTATGATTAAACCAAGTGCGCAATTATGCACTATCAACATCATAGATAGACAGATAGAAGACAGGCTGCCGCAATTAGCTCGGGATTGTTACTCGTTTGAGGCCAACTGTCAAGCAGAACTATCAAGGCTGATATCTTGGCTGGTTGAAAGATGTGTCACCTGTACCGAGCATGCACGAGGACAAACTTCTGGTACCAGGTAAAGATACAGAAGAATAAATGTAGTGATTGCTCTCCTCTCTATCATAACTGAAATTTTTGTAACGATTGAGATTTCGTCTTATTGTAAAAACGGTATAAATATACCATAGAAAGAAATAAAAGGGGATGGGCTTTTTTGTGTCGATTTTAATAGAGTTTTTACATTTTGAGAGTTAATACAAAGAAAATTTGAAGATTCTCAATTTCGTCATGACTGTGTTATGAGTTTGTTTTCTTGTATCTCATATTTCATTTCATTTCATATTCATAACTGATGATTGCTTCGTTATAATTTAGTACGACCACTACTATAGAGAATAAATTTTGGTTTTCTATAGTTGTTTACTGTTTTTCCTCTGTACCAGCTATCGGCAGGTGTAAGACCAGTCAACACTTTCAGAATTATATATATATTTTATGCTTCATCGGGTTATTTCCTTACAGTTCTCCTCTTTTGTTTATACATGAGATTCTCCCTTGATAGGAGCCTTATTCGATAGATAGCTAAATTTTTTTCTCCCACCTCATACCTTTTATTAAGATATAACTTAGTTACAGGAAAGAGCCTTTGATTTTCACCCCATTTTATTTCCGAAACCATGAATTCTCTTGTATACGACCAAATTGAGACAACACTTAATTTCTCTCTGAAGTTTTTCTTATTTTACTGTTCCTCCATGACTGTCCCTGTACCAACACAGCCCAATATTAAACCTGTATTATCAAATCAAGTGCACATTGCCTTAAACCTTTTTGATACTATTCTTAAAACAGATAATACCCAGGTTTAACTCGAACGTTCATGGGCAGCGATTGAACAGGATATAACCATCCAGGAAGAGTTGGAAGCTAGACAATGCCAACGTAGAAATCTTCCCTAGTTTCCTTTGCCGAAGGTCGACGTTTCTCTCTCCTCCACCCTTTATCCACTTTCAAATGCCTAGACACTGTACTTCTAAGCCTTAAGTACAGACTCTAGAACAACATATTTTTGGCGTCATTGCCAGAGACCGAAGTTATGAAATCTTTTTCCCTGGGAAAACGACATTTGTTTTTCGTTGAAAGTGTTACCATTTGATAGTGAACAAAGAATACACACCCTTTTAAGGATTTTCAATATTTCATTTGGTGACTCCACAAATAATAAACTGGCATCCGGTCGAAGGAATACCAGACAAAACCCAGATGGTAAGAAGATTACGCCCGTTATCGATCCCGAGAAGATTCTAAAGGCGAGAGGCTCTCTTAAGCCAACCGTTGTAGTATACAAAATTAAACCCCCACAACTGAAGACTAAGAGGCCTTCTGAACCCTCAAATTCACTCAGTCCTCTCTTTGATACTAAATATTTAACATCAAGTTTCTCTAAAGTTAGGAGCAAGATTCATCCAATAGTCCCCTTAGTACACAAAGGAAGGGGCCCTCTTGAAATTTCATCGGCAGTCGACGTACCATCTTTCCTTCAGTCAAATTTCCCAACCTCACCTAATTCTGAAGAGTGTGTTACACATTCAATTTCCACACCCGTCGGGTCTCCTAATTTTGTCTCTTACAAATCTGAGGAACTAAGTCCTCGCGTTCCTTATTTTTCATCGTCATATTTTCCTCCTCACGAAGAAAATAAAGATTCACTTTTAATTTTCCAAAACCCCCTTTATGACTTTCCACAAATAATGATGGAATCCACCGGAGGAGGAGGTGGAGGGTTTATAGGAGGAGGTGGAGGGTTTATCGGAGGAGGAGGGGGAGGAGCTCCTCTAGGAGGAGCTAGAGGCCAAGGGCCTGCCCCCCCTCCCAGAGTGTTTGCAAAAGTTGCAGCCAGATATGCCCCCTTGGTATTGCCCGTTTCTCTACACGACCTTCCCAAAAATTACATAAAAAATTTGCCTAAATTCACTGGGGAAGGGGATCTAACCGTAGCCGAACACATTAATTTCTTTGATCAATTCGCAGATATCCTAGGTATCAAACATGAAGATGTATATTCGAGGCTTCTTGTTCAAACCTTCGAAGGCCAGGTCTGAACTTGGTTTCAGAGTCTACCTACAACATCTATCTTGTCTTACGATGCCTTAGAAGATTCTTTCCTCAGACAGTGGGGTGAAAGAAAGGACCACTTATATTATTTAACCGAATTTGGGTCTTTAAGAAAAAATAATTATGAAACAGTCATGGAATTTATTCAAAGATTTAACAAACTATATAACAAAATCCCAGCCGAGGTTAAACCATCCCAACCCGCGGCCAAGGTAACTTTCGTGGGGGATTTTGAACCGGATTTCACACTCCTTTTGCGAGAAAGAAGGGGAGCCGCCCTAAACTGAATGCAGGACGATGCTGTAGAAATTGAGTCTAATATGATGGCTTCTGGTAAGCTTAAAGATAAAGTAGAAATGACAAACTGGGAGACTAAACGCTTTAGAGAACAAGCAGGTCCGTCGGGGTCTAATAGATCCACAGATGATAGGGTAGATGATATGGCCAGAGTAATTAAAGAACTGTCTAATAAAATATCCAGAATGGAGCTCAAACAGGCCAAAGATGATTCTTTCCTCAAAAAGGATTTCAAGAGGAACCCCAACCCCCCGAACTAGCAAAGACAAATAAAAAATGAAGATCAAAAAATACAAGCTCCCTTAAAGAATGAAAATTTTATAGGAGCGAACGATTTTCAAGACTTCGGATATTTGGATAATGATGTCATGAACTTTGGTGATGACTGCACACAACCATATCTGACTCGAGAAGATTATGAAAAATCTCTAAACACACAACAACTGTCGAATAAGGGTGAAGAAAGTGATCATACTGACCTTTGTGAATCTCAACAAGAAACTGAGATGATAATGGTTGAGATCCAACCCAAGTACAACTTAAGATCTAAGAGTAAGCCCACCTCAACTACTCAACCCAAGAAAATCCTCCAAAGAGGTCAAGCTTATGATCCTACTCCAGAAGAGACCTTATTACCCAATAGCAAAGCGAAAGTGTTAAGCACACAAGGGTCCGAAATGGGAAAATTTGATCCCCAAGCATAAGGAACCGAAATGGCTAATAAAATTACGCCTTCAACCAGGACCATGAGTAATAAAGCGGTCTAGACGGATAAATCGGAAAGGAAGGATTTAGAAGCCTCAACCAAAGAAACAAACAAGGTAAGTGGAACTTTTAGTATTGAAAACAAGATAAATAAAATTAAGATACCAATCCCTCTGGTAGAATTAGAAAAAAAACCCGTTTATCGGAAGCAGATTACCAAAGTGATGGGTGTCTCAGAGCAAGAAATACAGTTTGACGTTTTGAACCTGGAAGATGACAAAATTAACATCACTTTTGGTTTGCATTTTGAAGGGGCCAAAGATATTATTGCTCCTTTTTATATGACTTTAAATGTATATGACCAATTTCTACATAATTGCATGTTAGACTCTGGAGCCTCCCATAACGTTATGCCTAAGATTATCATGGACAAATTGGGTCTTCATATGACCATAACTTATGGAGATCTTTACTCTTTTGACTCGAGAAGGGTTAAGTGTATGGGAATGATAAAGGACTTAGTAGTTACCCTGGCACAGGTCCCAGTTAAGAGTATCCTGATGGATGTGGTTATTGCAGATATTCCCCCTAAGTATGGCTTACTGTTGTCTAGGTCATGGGGAGCCAAGATGGGGGATCCCTTCAATTGGATATGATGTTTGCCACAATTACTATGTTTGGAGGTCAATTTACTCGGTTGTACAGAGAAATGAGATTAGCATATACAGTGAGTGACCCTCAAAACCCAAACAATTTCCCTATTTACATTGCGGACGAAGATCTAGGAAATTGTATCTTGTCTTTTGATGATGGTTTAGATGGTTGTCCAGAGGAAAATGATATAGAGCGAGAAGAGTTAAGTTACATGATAGAGGATATGTGTAGCACCGATGTCTGGAAAATGTATTTTGATGGTGCCTCATCTTCTGAAGGGGCCGGTGCAGGAGTGCTTTTAGTGGCTCCCAAAGGTAAGTTAGTTGTTCCTTTTTCCTACCAACTGCAGTGGGATATAGATTACACTAACAACGTATGTAAATATGAAGCGTTGGTCTTAGGATTAGAAGATGCCAAAAAGATAAAAATAAATAACTTAGAGGTATATGGAGATGCAGAGTTAATAGTCAAACAGATAAATTGACAGTACCAAGCCAAGAATCCCAGATTAGGATCATACAAGAATTGTGCCTAGGATCTCATGGAAAACTTTTTCTCGTCCATAAATGTCCACTTCATCCCACGCATAGAGAATTTACATGCTGACGCATTGACTAAAGAAGCTTCAACCTTCTCTCCTCCCATGACTTTCAAATTGAAGTATCACATTGAAATCAGACATAGACCATCTATACCAGAAAATATCCAACACTGGCAGGTCTTTGAGGATGATGAACAAATTAAGAAATTTCTTGAAGCAGTGGGTGAATTCTTTGAAACTCATGCAGACCAAGAAAATCAAAATGACCCGATATGGATCATGCAAGAAGGGGAAGATCCTAAAGCTTTCCGAGAAAAAATTATGGATCATCGTATGTTGGTCCTTAAAAACAACCAGATTCTGAAAGGATTGATTCCTTTAGAAAGACTTTTTGATCAGAACGACGTACCTGTAAAATCCACTTTACAACCCCAACCAGAGGAAGTGGAGGACTGTGATATAGGAACTGAAGAAGAATCCAGGATGGTAAAAATATCCAAGTTCCTCCCTCCTGAAATAAAAAGTAAGTATAAAGACCTACTCAGACAGTATAAGGATGTTTTCGCCTAGTCTTATGATGAGTTAAGAACATATGACACTTCCGTAATTTATCACAAGATACCTTTAAAGCATGGGGTCAAACCATTTAGGCAAAATCTTAGACAGATCAACCCCATTTTGTTACCTGTGATCGAAAAAGAAGTTAAGAAACTTTTAGACGCGAAAATAATAGTACCTCTAAGATATTCAGACTGGGTAGAAAACCTAGTCCCGGTCAGGAAAAAGAGTGGGGAAATCAGACTGTGTGTGGATTTCCGAAACTTAAATAAGTCATCTCTCAAGGACAACTATCCACTGCCCAAAATGGACCATGTGTTAGAAAAGTTAGTTGGAGAAAACCGAATGTCTATGATCGACGGGTTCTCTGGTTATAATCAAATCACCATGAATGAACAAGACAGGGAAAAAACTGCTTTCACCACACCATGGGGTACGTTCATGTATGAAAAAATGCCTTTTGGTTTGATGAATGCAGGGGCCACATTCCAACGCGCTATGGACATCTCTTTCATAGGAGAGAGGGATAAGTTCGTAGTCATTTACCTCGACGATTTGAAGCAGACCTGAATTTAGTAGCGGGAAAGGGAAGGTCGTGAAAGGGACTACAGGTAAGCTTAAAAAGAGTATCTGAGTTTGAAAAATCTTTTCAAGGTAAAGAACGAAGTCTCTTTCCCCCTTCGATACCCTGTTCTCAGGAACCTTTTCACCTGATTGAAGCTCTTCACTCCATTTACCCAATATTGGCACGTGGTCTACTTTTCTTCCCACCTTACAAGAAAGTGGGATCCCTAGTTGGAGCCTATGTTGGAGCCGCCTTTGTTTTTTCTAGCTCGTCACAAATTTCATTTTTAATGCTAGAAATCAAAAGATGGTTTTCGTATTTTCCGTCTGTGGTTTCAAAATCTCTGAAGATTTATCACGCAAACAATGATGATTATTGTACTCTCGAGGCGAGTCCTACCTTTCGTAAAAATGTTTCTTCTTTTTGTTCTACCTCAGGATCTCATAGGTCAGATGCTATAAATCACGTAGTTCACATGTCCCGAGCAACGCAACGATGAAATCGTTTTAATTTTTTTACCCAGGGCAGTAATGGGAGTAAAGTTTTCCTAAACCATGATTAAACATCATTGGGTTTTCGCACCTCGACGTTCACCAAATCCAAAAGTTTATTATCGTAGCCCCGATAGCCGAGAAAACGAAGTCCTTATTTTAGTAACTCGTGTCAAGGTTAAAATTAAAATCTAAACCATGGTAACGTTCTGTCGGCAATTCGCCACTCGGCGTTTTCTTTTTTTAAATTTATACTGTCTAAATCCCGACTCGTGAAATCATGATAAGGGTATGAACATAATTAATTAATCACTTAATCCGAATTTATCTTCCCTTTTAATTAAGTCGTATTATCGCGATCTTGCGGTTCCACAGCTCAGCACGCAAACTTCCCAGAAACTTACCTTCGAACCTCCGAGTCATGATGCGATGAATATAAATAATTATGAAATTAATTAAGCTCCTAATCATAATTATGCTTTTATTAATCAAAATCAATCATCACAATTTTGGGGGTTAAAGGTTCAAAAGGTCAAAGAAAAATTCTCGATACAACGAGTGGCGAAAGATTAATTAACGTTGGTAAAACCGGATTAATTAAGCTAAATCAATACATCCCGCTTTTTTATGCTTACATGATTTATGAGGTAGCCTTATTTCTTCCATATGCCAACTAACACTTTAAACCGCCAAAATTTATGGCATTAATTAGGAGATAGGGAAAATCGATGAATAAAGCTCGGGTTTTATGGTTAAATTTATTTCTGAGCATGATTTGACAGATTTCATCTAAAAGAGTACCAAGTTTTTGAATATATATAGAACTATTGTTCATTATGACAAATGCATTTCTATACCACACAGAGCACAATCTCTAAGCGAGCTAACTTCTGTATGTATACATATTTCTATCGTAGAACAGCTAAAGCACAATCTCCAGTCATGGCCCTGCGAAAAGCATCCAAAGCCAGTGTTGAGGTTTCGAGACAAGGCTCGGAAAACGTTGTTGATACTTCACCTTGAAGTGTCGACTCTGTCCTGAACTGGTCTTTCGTTTCCGATGTTCTGCAGGCTAAATTGGTGGATTATTCCGATGATTCCAGCGACAATGAAAAATATGATATAACCACCAAGTATAATATCATCATCCAATCCGGAATGCACAAAGTAGAAACCAGGCCAAGACTACTGCCATATTATGATATGGTCCGATGGGCATTAGACCATGTGGACATACCAACCAAAACCATCATGAATGAGCAGAAAGTCACTATCGGGACTTGCAGGACTGAACATATGCAAGCCAAATTCTTAGATGAATTCAAACAGAAGGAATGTGTGCAGTATGATAAAACCATGTATAGCTTAATAAAAGATTGGGTTTCGCGCGCTGGGAAGTTTAGGGCAGACATTCATGGTATATATTCAATAGCTTCTTTAGAACCGCAGTACAAGTATGTAGCTATGATGACATGCAGATTATATGGGAGAGAGGACACCTCACATTTCTTTCTTCCATGGGTGCCTCTAATGTTTCGAGTCGCCAAAGGTTGTTCCTTCGACTGGGCGAAGATGTTGTCCGACATCCTGACTAGTCGCGTCACAAAGTATCGGGCGCAGAAAGAAAGCGGAAAAATTGCTTCATTTTTTATGTCTGCATACATTATGGACGTCTTTTGTTTTTTAACACCATTTCCCTTAATGAGCTGGAGTTGGACTCCAACAGAGGATGAGCCCATACACATCTATCATTCAAAATTATGGGAAAACAAAGCGACAATTTTTGTATACGAAATCTTCAAATGGGTGATGGTGCCCCTGCATGTCACTATTTTCGGTCACCCACCACCCAGGATCTTAGACAATATAGTGAAAAATCTGAGCAGCATAGTTGACTGGTATGTAGAAGCCGAATTTTCATATCTCGGAGTTTTTGGGGCTTCTGTTCCTCCGCATGCATTGCCATTGTTCATTACCGACAAGCTGGCTTGTCGTGAGGTTGCTAGACCAAATAAATAGATCTCCCGAGTGACTATGGTGGAAATATTCCAAATAAACAAATGTATGATTAAACCAAGCGTGCAATTATGGGCTATCGACATCATAGACAGACAGATGGAAGACAAGCTACCGTAATTAGCCCGAGATTGTTACTCTTTTGAGGCCAACTGTCAAGCAGAACCGTCAAGTCTGGTATCTCGGTTGGTTGAAAGATGTGTCACTTGTACCGAGCACGTGCGAGGACAAACTTCTGGCACCAAGTAAAGACAGAGAAGAAGAAATGTAGTGATTTCTCTCCTCTCTATCATAACTGAAATTTTTGTAACGATTGAGATTCTGTCTTATTGTAAAAATTGTATAAATATACCATAGAAAGAAAGAAAAGGGGTTGGACCTTTTTGTGTCGATTGTAATAGAGTTTTTACATTTTGAGAGTTAATACAAAGAAAATCTGAAGATTCTCAATTCCATCACGATTGTGTTATGAGTTTCTTTTCTTGTATCTCATATTTCATTTCATTTCATATTCATAACTGATGAATTCTTCGTTATAATTTAGTAGGACCACTACTATAGTGAATAAATTTTGGTTTTCTATAGTTGTTTACTATTTTTCCTCTGTACCAGCTATCGACAAGTGTAAGACCAGTCAACACTTTCATAATTTTATATATATATTATGCTTCATCGGGTTATTTCCTTACAGTTTTCCTCTTCTGTTTATACATGAGATTCTCCCTTGATAGGAGCCTTATTCGATAAACAACTAAATTTTTTTCTCCCACCTCATACCTTTTATTAAGATATAACTCAGTTACGGGAAAAATCCTTTGATTTGCACCCCGTTTTATCTCCGAAACCGTGAATTCTCTTTTATATGACCAAATTGAGACAACACTTAATTTCTCTCTAAAGTTTTTCTTATTTTACTATTCCTCCATGACTATCCCTGTACCAACACAACCCAATATCGAACCCGGATTATCAAATCAAACACACATTGCCTTAAACCTTTTCGATACTATTCTTAAAATAGCTACTACCCGGGTTGAACTCGAATGTTCATGGGAAGCAATTGAATATGATATAACCATCTAGGAAGAGTTGGAAGCTAGACAACACCAACATAGAAATCTTCCTTAGTTTCCTTTGCCGAAGGTTGACGTTTCTCTCTCCTCCACCCTTTACCCACTTTCGGATGCCTAGACACTGTACTTCTAAGCCTTAAGTACAGACTCTGGAACAACACAGTGCATTGAAGGAGTCAACCTTCATTGACATTTCAGGTTCCAGAGGTTGAAGAGTCAAGGAACTTACATCGGGATTTGCGGAGTCGCAAAATCCGAAATTCCTTTTTCGGTAAAAGTCCTGATCATATTTGTTGATCAAGTGTGTAGAGTTAGTGCCCAGTGTTTCATCACGCAGGTATAATGTGTAAGGACCTATGGATACACCCTTGTGTGTGTGAGAGAGATTCCCTGTGGGGAAATCGAAGAGTCAATCTGACTCAGGGAAAAGTTTAGAACGATCCTAAGACTGGGAGTTCATGCAAAACCTGTTGAGGCAGGGAGTGTTGTGCCAAAAATCTCTCTATGGCTAGGGTGAACCACAAGAGATGGGAATGACTACAGAAATCAACTCTATCCCAACAATATGCTATAAAAACCAATGTGCAAGGGAGATAAGAAATAGGCCTACCTCGTCCAGATGTTCGATGATATCCACCATTGAGCACTTTGACCAAAAGCTATATATACCTGCAACAAGTTCTCAACAAACAAACAAAAACAAGCATATGGTGGAAATATAAAAGGTTAGCACATTAGATAGTATAATCCATCAATACACATAATAAATACACCCATGGATAATAATTCATATATTTGCAAGACATCAATTGGACAGGAAGAGAGTATTTCTATTAATAAATGATCAGCAGAAGTGAAAATATTACAGACTTCTGTGTCGGCATGGTTCGGAACCGAGAAACTAAGTCCTTCCATCTAGTCCTCCACCACTTCAATCCTCCACCAAAGGCAAGCTCATAGAAGGGAGACAATGGGGTTATCCATCAATAAGGGAAGAGCTTGGGGGCTAAACATTGTGTTCAAAATTAAATGACAAAGGGATGCAGACTCAATATGAAGTAAATAATTTATCCAGAGTAACTTTGCTCTCAAATTTGAATTCTTCTCCTTTTCCATAGCTCGGAATTGGCCTCTTTATAGCCTTCAACATGCAAATAAAGGGCCAAGTCAGAATGTTTCCAGTATATGTAAGGCCAAGGATTAGAGATCTCCTCTTGTGACATGGAAACCCGACATTTAATTTTTATTTTTTGGCACAAATCCCAATGTATGCAGGCTGTAGTGGATCAACTTTTGTATACGCTTGTTGTATAAGGTGAAAGATGTGTACAAGTGAAAAAATTTGTATTTTTGTCTCTGGATTCTAGTAACAGGGAAGATAAGTCTGCATAGGGAAATGGAATAAGGCTCTCTCTACAAGATTGCATAGGGTGAGGAAAATCTTTCTCTAACAAGTTGTTTGGTATATTTTTACATGGAGCTATAGTGCAACCATGTGCGCAAAGTCAGTACAGATTGTAATATTCTCACGAGCAACTAGTTCCTCCAACTGGGTCTCCATTACTCCACTTCTGGGTATTATAATGTATTTCGACCATCCCAGATACTTGTTGACGGGAGAAATTGACCATCCGTCAACTGGAAGAGTGGAACCGGTCCGAGGTTGTCTAATAACCCAAGTTGTTTGGGATGAACCACCCTAACGGGTTTAGCGGCTCCGTTAGCCGATCTAAATTCCTAAAAAAACAAAAAGAAAACTAATCTAAAATAACTAATCTAACTAAAAATAACAATTGAAACAAACTAATAAACTAATCTAACTAAAATTAACTATTAAAACAAACTAAACAAATCTAACTATTCTATATACAATCTACTATCTAATACTATACTAACTCTAAAAAATTAAATATCTAACTACTAATTGAAATAAATCTTCTTCACAAAATGTACAATATTTACAATTTACAAATTTGAATGAAAACCTGAAAAACTCATTTCTATTCTTCCCTAAGATAGTGAGAGCTATTATTTTTTGATTTTATAATTTTATGAAAAGAAATAAAACAAAAACTAACTAAACTAAACAACTAATATACTAACTCTAACTACAAATCTAAACTACACATATATCTAACTAAACTACTTAAATTATACTAACAAATAAATCACAAACTGACCTGGAGAAACGCTCTAGGTTTGTCCTGTATGTAATGATTGTCTTAGCTGATCGAAGGTAGAAAACCCGCACCGAATTATCTATGCGCTCCTTGTAAACAATAAGATGCAGTGCTCTTCACATGTGATTACAGGACAAACAAAACATAAAAATTACAACAATCTTATGATTTATAAATCTTCACAGTTAGATAAACCTGTATGCAAAGATCTATACGAAATGATTCAATTAATGAAGAAGAGAAATCTGTGATTCATTAACTGAAACCAAGTAATTGTTGTACTTTTAAATAATGAAAGAGATCAGATATGGATAAAAAATTAATTAAATCATATCATCCTGCAATAGATTATGATAGCTAAAGTAGTCTATAATCAACTGCAAACGACATGCATAAACTTGAAACAAAAGATTGATATATTGAAAGCGAAAGTTGTAGTAAGACATCAACTCTTGTCTCAGTTTGTATTAGAAAACCATAGCCTGGTTCTCCCACAAGTGAGGATGCCCTTTATTACAAAAAATAATAAGTATTTAAAGACCTTCCACAGGGTAAAACATCCCTGTGGAAGTTATCAAAACTGTTTTCAGAAAATCTGGGAAAATATCCCAAGTTTCTATCTCTAAAACTAAGAACCTAAAATAAAATTGCATCACACAAATATCTCCTAGAATTCCACAGTATGCCCAATGCAATTCGGATGTACCTGAAAGGAGTAAAAAATGGACAAGTTAGGAAGATATTTTGTTAATGAAAATGATAAAAATCTAATTCTATAGACTAGCTACAGAATCTTGCGATTCTGTAGCTGGTCTAAATCCAACACAAAATCGTATTAAAAATCAATTCAAATCTTAGAAAATACATTCAAACTATTAAAATATATTTGATTGCTAAAAAACTCATTCAAATCGACACTTGTATGCAAATTGAACAAACTAAATCAAATAATGACAGAGATAGATACACTCTATTTTGACCAACTCAGGTAAACAACATCGTATTGAATAATTGGCAGCAGTGAAATAGATTCATGGATGAATTGAAATCAATATAAAAATTGCTTCATTTGTCCACAGATCAGCTCGAATCCAAACCGAATCAACTGGATCATTTTCAAAATTGATCGCACCATATTTAACATAAACAAACAATCCATGCTATTAGCGAATCAAATCAAAACTGGTGTGTAAATTATCTCAAATGAAATCATAACAGGATCAATCAATTGATAATAGGGTGTGTGGAATTCGTCCAATCGTTTATTATTTCCAATTGGGGCAAACAAAATCAATTGACAGTCAACGAAATCATCACTTGGATTCATTTCAAAATGAACTATTAACCGAATTTTCTCATACGAATTCGACAGAGATAACATAAGTCGATCTGGATTAACAAACTTGTTTTGAAAATTAAAATCAACAGAGCAGCATGAAGTTTATTTTTGATACGAATCCATCTCAAAAAAGCAATCCAATCCAAACAAGAGAGAATCGAATAGTTTAAGTTTGACATAGTCATTGTAAATCAAAACAATTCCATGATTTGGGTGCAAAGATCTTTCACACAGGTCAGATATAATCCAAATCCAAACGAAAATGTTGACAAAACAGAGTCGTTTTTCCAATTTAATAGGCTGCATCGTATTTATCAAACCAATTCAATTTCTATGAAATCATTTTAACAATCAAATCACAAGAATGAAATCAGAGTCGTTAATATCCAATGACAGCAACATCATATTAAATCAAAATGGACCCGTGTTTTAATTTTAGCATAAAGAAAACTCCTGTTCAGGTTGGATACAAACAAATCCAATTGAAAGCAAACACCATTGGTTTTGTTAACTCAAACCAATAGACAGATGAATCAAATCCAATGAAAATCAATCAATTGCAAAACTGGGCATGACCAAACCATTCAACCGAATCATAACCATATTCGATTTTATAATCGTTTTGATAATCAAAGTAATTTCAAATAATAAACAGACTTATCAAAACTCAAAAACCAATTCACTATTTTAATCCAAGCAATTGATAAAACAAAATTGATATCAAAATTCATACCTGGATGATGAGCAGACAACTTGGTCATAAAATTTTGGAATTGAGGACGGCTGTATCCGATTCGACATTCCTAAAAACGATGGAACCAGTGGTTTTCTGCTTCTTATCATTATCTCAAAGCTTGTCCCTTTGGCTTGTCAACACTATAACTTGGTTCTCCAGCGATTTGATTTTCGATTGAAGTAAGGGAACGTCTATATAGTATCGTTCCAACCACACATTACATTGGTCACACGAAGACTGTTCGGGCTTCGAAAATGCAGGTGAGGGTTTGGTTATATCGCCGAGGGTTTCATTAGGTAGCTTGATCCCTAGATAACTGGGATTGTTCCTTAGGCACAGAGGCGAATTAGAAAAAAAATAATAGGGTGGCTCGGATCACAAACCTTGGGAGTAAGGGTACTCACTAGCTAGGAAGCATTCAATGTCAGAGTCCGAGTCTTCACTGAGGACTATGGGCTTCTACTCAGCACTAGGTTTAGGTTTATTCCTATCCATTCTCGAGATAAGTCGAGCATTCTTTTTACCTTTGTTGTTGGCAGTAGGGTTTCCTTTGACCTTTTTGCTCACAGGATTTTTAACAACCTCTGTCTTGTCTATTGCGATGTCGGGTAGATTGATATCAGGGTTGGATAAGAATTTTGGAGAGGGTATAAGGGCATGGAAAGGCATGGGTGGCCCAACCTTAGTCACACTAACCATGGGCTTGTCAATTTGGACAGGCTCTGTATCAGCAAAACCATTCCAAGAGATAAAATCTTTCCAACTGTCACCGTTGAGATTTAAGTGATGAACAACGATGAGTCTAATTAGGCCATGGTGGAACAAGCTACTATCAGCCTTTTCTCTTTTAAACCTTTTAGCCATTTTATAAAGACTTTGCTGGAAATAAAAAGGCATATTCAATCGATAACCCATAAAATTCATTAACAGCCGAAGGTGATAAAGAAAAAATAGTCCATATCGACCCTCACAGGTCACAAATTGTTTAACCACCATCAAAAGATCATTCCATCTTGGTTTAAGCGTGGAAATCGACATACCTCTGTCACAGGATGTAACCTTTCGTGAGATGTATAGCAGTGGCCATGGAACCTTCTCCACTTTAGAGTTTTTAAACCATCGTTGGCCCATGGATGCTAACCCTGTGGCAGAGCTAATGAACTCCTCATTCAGCTCAAGCTGAATTTCACCTAATTTGGCCCTACACCCATCAAAAGTCAGGGTGAACTGCTATGAAAATAATAGATTAAAACCCTCAAACCGCTGTAAAAAGGTGAGCCAACCACTATCCTCTAAGTCTTTCCATGCGTTATCAAACAGTAGCAAGGCTTGGATACCGTTCGGCTCAATTCGCACCACTGGTGCCATAAACAGGGTTCACGGTAAGCGATGTGAATGAGCCAGGGTTAGAACATAGCACACAGGAGCAAAACGCTCGAAGGATTACCGATGCTAGTAGAGGTGAAACAGTGATAAGGGGAGGCATTAATGACATCGTGCGAAGGTGGTGGAGCTATTTTCTAGCCATGCAGAATAGTCATTACCAATGGTACAACCGCCGGTTCTTTCAACTATTCAAGTCACAACGCATAAGTGTTACAACTATGCCATTTCAATCAATCAAAACCTTTGGTTAGTGGATAAACCATTCGCGCAATCAAACGTTATGTCATAGTTTTAAAACCAAACACATAAATCGAAATCAATACCAATGTTTCTACTATGTGACATGCGTTATATAGAATGATTCATACCAAGATTTTAACCAATGTGCCAAGTGGATTGATCAAATAACATGCAAGCACAATCCCCAATGTGTCACAAACTCAATGAAACAAATTCACACAATCAATCCAAGAATGTCAAATGAGTGCAGATCAAAAGGTCTTGCCAACTGTATAATGACAAGTAAAATGTAAGCGCAATAGGCGTATCGACAAGAATGATAATGACAATTCAATAATGATTTAAATGTGACTTCGAAAGACCAAGTTTTCATGCTTACAGTCGTGAAAACAAAAACGAAGGTAAGTGTGCAAATAGCTCAAAATAAAAGTGTCGTTTATTTAAGAATTGCGACGAAAAATTAAGGTTTGCAAAACATTGGTGTAGGCAACTTATAAGACAGTGGAAAAATGTGAATTGGATGCCAACAATGGCGACACACTGGTAGAAGAAATTATCTCTGCCAAAAGAACAAATTTATATTAGGACAACAAAGATAATTCCAACTCAAAAACAACAACCAGAAAATCGTATAAACATCATCATTAACCAACTATTCCAGCAGTGTTTTAAAAGATGAAAACAAATAACAGTCTTAATACCAGCGAGCCACGATATTAAAGATAAAATCTCCAATACTATTTACAGAGCCACCGCTGCCAGCAGGCATCCATAGCCTCGATAGGGTTGCCATTTAACCCACTCTGACGTCTGTATCCTGCCAAGAAGTTCTAGATCAGAATAAAGGACATTACGAGGTTTCTTATTTGCAAATTTTCATAGACCCGACATTGCTTCGCTGTCAGCAGGCCTGTTCAGTACCCCAGCGAAGTTGTCTTGGCGTCATGCATGCATTTACCCACTGCCAACAGACCTGTTCAGCATCTCGACGGGTTTACAAGCACTTCCCACATCTCTATTAATAATTTATTTTGTTTTGTTTTTCTTCAAAGATATATAGTTGAGCACAGTGACGCTGAAAATCATGATATTTTAACATATTTTTTCAGACCTCATCAAAAAATTTTAGAACTGTCCTTTATTAAGATCCAGAGATGTTTCATTTACAAAAAAAACTTCCTAAGGCAGGGAGACATCTTCTGAGTCATTCCTTTAAGGAATAGGGACAACGTAAAAAGATAATAGATGATCATGACAAGCTTTACTTAGAGATTTCAATCAGTCAACTTCTTTCAAACAATAGACTTTTTGCCAACATAGATATCAATCTCAGAACTATACCATTGATGTTTATACAATTTTCTTAGCAGTTATTTCGGTGAAGGAATTTTCTGTTTTCTTTGTCTGAATAGCTCAGTATACATGTATGTGTATTTCCAAAAAACACAAACTGATAAATTCAAAGGAAAAATCAAAAACAAAAAGCAAACGAAAAAGAACACAAAAGAAAAATATGTACATATCATACAAGGGTTGTTTTCAAGCAAAGTATCTTTTCAAGGCTTGGCCATTCACCGGATAGGTTTCAGGCTGCCCCTCAATATTCTACAATCAGAAAGAACTAGGACCCAACTTTTCAGCAATTAAAAACAGTCCAAGCCATAATTTTTGAAATTTAGTGTGTTCTCCCATTCCCTCATGCGGTTTGTCCCATTTCAAGACGAGATCACCTACTTCAAAATTCCTATCAGAAGCAGAGTTAGAATCGAACCAGCTTTTAACCAACAGTTGATGCTAATCTAACTTACGTTTAGCTTTGGCTCTTACCTCTTCTAGCTTCATCAAAGCGTTAATTTGGTTTTCTAAAGGGGGACAATCTTCTTCTTGGATTTTCTGTGACAACTGTAGCGAAGGAAGAAGAATGTGAGGTGGCAGAATTGCTTCTCTGCCATAAACGAGAAAAAAGGGGGAGTTACCTACAGCATCTTTTGGTGTTACCCTATTATCCCACAACGCGTTCAACAGTGCATTGTACCAATTCTTGTGATTTTCAACCACCGTTCTCTTGATGATTTTAATCAAGTTCTTGTTTGTTGATTCTGCCAATCCGTTGCCCTGGGGGTAATAGCTAGCAGAATACTTTAGTTTGATTCCTTTTTCCAAAGCGAACTCACTCATCTCAAGAGAGGAAAAGTAAGAAGCATTATCGAATACTAAACAGTAAGGGATACCAAAACGAGTGATAATATTCGAATTTAGAAACGCAATCACCTGACTGGTGTTGATAGTTCTTAACGTAGCAGCTTCAGAACACCGGGTAAAGTAATCCGTGGTTGTCACAATAAAATTGTGTTGTTGTGAGGATGGGGGATTGATCGGACCTATGATATCAAGGCCCCATTGCTAAAAAGGAGAATCTACTAAAACGTGCTGCAAAGGAAAGGCTGGTTTTTGTAACCGCCCAGATGCTTTCTGACAAATGATACATTTACGACACAAGGCATGGGCGTCTCTAAAAAGAATGGGCAAGTAATAACTGGCTATTAAAACCTTATGGGCAGTGGTTTCACCACCAAAATGACCACCAGCTTCTCATGCATGCAACTCTAGCAATACTTTTTCAGCTTCATCCTGTTCAAGACAGCGCATCAGTACGCCGTCAAAATTTTGACGAAACAGGATACCATTAACCAAATAAAAGGAAGCATACTTTAATATTAACGCTCTTCTTTTAGCGGGATCTAGGTGACGGGGGGCTGACCCATTTTCAAGACAGAATCTTATATTGTCATACCATGGATTGACAGGGTTTTGTGCACAACAGATTAGATTTTGATTGTGTTGTCCTATGTTTGACGTATCGCTTTCTTCTTGTTGTCCTGCTGCTGAATCAACAACTAACTTGCATAACCCTTGGCCTCTCACTATCTGAGATGGGATGATTTCTAAGTCATACTCCTGCAAGGAGGTGACCTAGTTATCCCTCTTTTCACCTAGTTCCTTCTACACTAATAGGTTCCTCACGGCTGGATAGGGGACAATGACTTTCGTCCTAGACTTCAAAAGATAGGACCGGAAGTGCTTGACTACTTTGAAAACAACATAGGCTTGCTGATCTACCAGTGGGTAATTAATTTCAGTGCCATTGAAAGCAGAGCTCATAAAGGCAATGGGTACTTCATTGTTCTCGACATTCTTTTGGGTTAGGACGGCGACATAGGAATGGTCAGAATCAAAAGTGTAGAGTGTAAAGTCTTGAGAAAAATAGGGGCTCATGAGAGACGGAGCGTCTATTATGGCCTTCTTTATTGCATTAAAAGCTTGATTTTCTAGGGGTCCCCAGTGATATTGGGTGTCTTTCTTAATTAGGTTTTGCAAGGGTCTAACCATTTCAGAGAAGCTAGGGACAAATCTTCTCACAAAGTTAATCTGGCCTAAGAAAGACTGCATAGATTTTTTGGATGTAGGAGGGAGAAGTTTTGCGATGACTTGAGTCTTTTCAGGGTTGATAATCATCCCTTCACTTGACACAATAAATCCCAAGAGTGTACCCTGTTCTACTGCAAAGATGGATTTTTTAGGATTCAAGGAGATGTCGTATTTACAACATCGCAGTAGAACGACTCATAAGTGAGCTAGATGATCATTTTTGTTTTTAGAAAATACAGTCACATAATCTAAGTAAACTACAACAGACTAATTGATAAGGCCTCAAAAATCAATGTCCATTGCTCTCTGAAAAGTGGCACCAACATTAATCAATCCAAATGGCATTTTTCGATAAGCATAAGTGCCCCATGGGGTAGGGAAGGTAGTTTTAAGTTGGTCTGGTGGAGACATCAGGATTTGGTTGTATCCAGAGAAACCATCCAGTAAGGATAGCCTCTCAGAACCAGATACCTGTTGAAGGATCTGTTCCATGGGTGGGACAGGATGGTTATCTTTATCAGACGCTCTATTAAGGTTTCAAAAATCGACGCAGAGTCGGATTTCCCCACTTTTCTTCCGGACTAGGACAAGGTTAGAAACCTATTGAGTGTGCGTAATAGGAAAAATTATCTTATCATTTAGGAGTTTATTCAATTCTTTTTGAATGGTCGGTTCAAGCTTAGGGTGCATTTTCCTCAGTTTTTGTTGAAAGGGTAAGGTTTGGGGCTTCATAGGAATGACATGTTGTATGATATTAGGGTCGAAAGTTTTAAGGTCATCATACGTCCATGCAAAGACATATTTAAATTCTTTGAACAATTTAATAAATCCAACTTTTTCTTGTTGAGAACATCCCAACCCTAGATTAATTCACTGTGGATTATCTTTAGTTCCTAAGTTTACTTTTTCATATGATAACGAGGAACTATTGGTTTTACAGTTGACCGATTTTTTAAATTTATCTTGAAGATCATAAAACTTATCTAATCTAACTACAGATTTAGGGATCAAGTTTACCATGTCCGATGAAGATTCAGGAGCTCTCAGATATGGTATTACCGTGAAATCACGCAAATTGTCATCGTGTGTGTGTTCGTCTATCACCGCGCCTTGAAAGGTTTCTTCCATGTGCAGAAAGTTAATAATTTGCTGATCATCATCAAAGACTCTCCAGTTCGTGATGTTGTCAGGTACAGATGGCCTGAACAACATCTCGACGGAGAATGCATCTGGGGACAAGCCTTCTGTAGGAAAGAGTTTAGAAGCTACATTAGCTAGTAAATCTACTTCAGAGTTATTCAATATAGGAATAGAATTTATATTGAAAGAAGAAAATTTATTCATTAAATTCCATACCTCAAATTGGTAGCTTTTGAGATGCGGAGACAGACAGTGGGTAGAATCTCTTACCTGTCTAACCACTATTTCAGAGTCGCCAAAGACGGTCAGATTTTGAATGTTCATATCTAAATATTTTCTGAGACCTTTCAGTAAAGCCTCATATTCTGATGTGTTATTAGTACATTCAAATTCTAACCTACATGCAATCAATGTTTTGTTACCTGGCGGATCGATAATAACGCAACCTGCACCAGCTCCTTCTTTGGACTTTGACCCATCGAAATAAAGAGACCAAATTTGATTTCCATCAGGTACATGATACCGTTGTGTGGAAGTTGTTGGCTGCATATATGTTACAATCTCAGACTATTTTTCTGGATTGGTCATAGCTGAAGCCTCGGCCATGAAGTTGCCTAAAAAGGTGTCCATCCCTTGTACTTCAGGTGAATCAACAGAAGGTGTAAATGGTTCGTTGGGATCGTTTAAATATTTGACCGTGAACTTAAGATATCGTTCACGATTTACCTTGATCTTGTTGGGCTTGCCATTGTCTGGAATCCATAGATGAGACCAATCTGTCGCAAAATAACCGTGTAGTTGCTCCGACCAGTACCTGCTTAAAAATATACCATACACTTATGGAATATCCACAACAATAATATCAATGACTTGATGAACCTTGGGGTTAGACGATAATCTAATAAGAACATTCTTTAGTTCGCCTATAAATTTAACATTGGTCCGATCAAGTTGTATGATTTTTAAAGTGGAGGGTTCAACTTCAGTGTTAATCTTATGGCATACAGACCATGGAATCACATTGGATGACACTCCTGAGTCTACCATACAATTGTGCACGTTTCTATTAAATATTTTGAAAGTTAACAAGAATGGAGGTACATTTTTGCGAGAACTAAGAGTGGTAGTTTGTGGCTTTTTACTCGCAGTTTATACAACTACTTTATCTACATTATTTACATTACTTACAGGAAGGCTTCCTTTATCTTGAGGGTCGGGATTGTTTTTAGTGGAAGTCTTCTGCGGAACTTTGTTCTGCACAACCTTATTACTACTTGAATTACCATTTTTGCCATTCTCTGAGATATTTTGTAACATTTTTTGTAGCAGAAACGGAAATTTGAATAACTCATAAACAAAAATGTTAGCTCTCAAATTTTTAAGATATTCAACTACATCATAATCTAAGTTGGGGTTCACATTACTCTGTTTAGTCTCAGCTGATTTAGACTGCTTTGGAGGCGAAGTTGTAGTGTTTTCGGTAGAAGGTTTGTTTGTTGTCTTACTCTTGGTATTATAGGGATGTACTGTCTTGAAGTTAGCTTGAAAGATGTTGTCTGAGAAGTGTCCAAAAATGTTTGGAGAATAATCTTCTTCTTGAACTGTCTCTTGTTCAACTACCTCCTCAGGAATCTCAAGAGGCATCAAGTTATCTTGGGCTTCTAAAATTGTTTGAAGGGCGCATTGCAGACTTTCTAGATTAAGGCCCTCAATGGTTGGATTAGGTCGGTTGGTAGGAAAAGGCTTCTGGAACGGGGGTTTGTAAGGTCCTTTGCTCGAGGAAGCTTCTTCGGTTTTCCTTTTTAAGTCTATAACTTGATTTGAGGTTTTGAACAACTTTAGTTATGTTTTCTAAATCAGAGCTTTTAGGTTGTGTTTTACTTTGAGTGGGTCTGGGGAGGATTTCAATCTTCTTTTTGGAAGAAGAACTAGTCTTTGTTTCATTGCTAGTAGAGTCTTTAAGACTAAGTATGTCCTTTTCAATCTGGCTAGCCTCCTCGAAGGCTTCTAACAATGTGGATTTCTTAGATCGTTTAACCCAAATAGCTATACTTTGATGTAAATCTTTAGTGTAGTATGCTATTATAAGATTCTCGGTGGGCATGGAATCCGTAGGGATTCGGTTTTTAAGTGTTAAGAATCTTTGATTAAAGTCTTTAACTTTTTTTTTTGGGTTCATTCTTAAGCTAGAAAGGTCCATGACTAGGACTTCTGGAGGCTTACCGTCTCCAAACTTTTCCAAAAAGCATGACTCAAACTTTTCCCAAGACACGATGGTATGGGGTTGCTGGGAAAAGTACCATGTGGATGCATTGCCCTCGAAAGTATAGGGGAACAACCTACAGAAAATGTCTTCGTGTTTGACATTGTGGAGTCTTATGGCTAACATAAACTTTTTAATGTGATCTTCAGCAATCTGTTTTGAGTCGGGGTCAAACTTGGGAAGCCATTTCTCGGGGTGTTTAGGTAAAGGATGTTGAGCTCCAGGTATAGCTACGACATCCTGATCAAGCCAAGGTCTAGCAAGGTTGTTCTGATTTTCCATTGGTGTAGTGGGTGTGGAAGGATGAGAAGGGGAACTGCCTTCTTCAGAGGAATATCCTCCAGAAGAGGAAGGAGATGATTGAGGTGGTGAAGGAGGTATCCCAGATCCTCCTGTAGCAAGATTTAGGATTGGATCTGAAGGATTCACAGTGAGTTTAGTGCCTCCTAATTGTTCTCTGATATCAGAGAAATCCAAAGGTTGGTCAGATGGACGGTTAGGTTTCCTCAAATGGGCCAAGGCACTATGAGTTCTTATAAGAGATTGATAGACAATCTCTTGGATGTCACCACCTGTAGGATTAGGGGTTGTTGGCTCAACTGTGATCTTTGGATCGTCGATTGAAGTGGTTGATGTTTGAAGGGTTATATTATCATTCAAATGGCTTCTAGTCACTATAGGTGAGCGATTAGGTGGTGGAGGAGTCTTGCGACCACCGCGTGCCATTAATTAATTTCAGGCCCTTCTTCTAGCGCCATTTGTTGACGGGCGGAATTGACTGTCCATCAACTAGAAGAGTGGAACTGGTCTGAGGTTGTCTAATAACCCAAGACGTTTGGGATGAACCACCCTGATGGGTTTAGAAGCTCCATTAGCCGATCTAAGTTCCTAAAAAAACAAAAAGAAAACTAATCTAAAATAACTAATCTAACTAAAAATAACAATTGAAACAAACTAATAAACTAATCTAACTAAAATTAACTATTAAAACAAACTAAACAAATCTAACTATTCTATATACAATCTACTATCTAATACTATACTAACTCTAAAAAATTAAATATCTAACTACTAACTGAAATAAATCTTATTCACAAAATGTACAGTATTTAAAATTTACAAATTTGAATGAAAACCTGAAAAACTCATTTGTATTCTACCCTAAGACAATGAGAGCTATTGTTTTTTGATTTTATAATTTTATGAAAAGAAATAAAACAAAAACTAACTAAACTAAACAACTAATATACTAACTCTAACTACAAATCTAAACTACACATATATCTAACTAAACTACTTAAATTATACTAACA
>ML800430.1:227687-239588 GCA_009831015.1 Picea engelmannii
TAATTTTATGAAAAGAAATAAAACAAAAACTAACTAAACTAAACAACTAATATACTAACTCTAACTACAAATCTAAACTACACATATATCTAACTAAACTACTTAAATTATACTAACAAATTAACTAACAAATAAATCACAAATTGACCTGGAGAAACGCTCCAGGTTTGTCCTGTATGTAATGATTGTCTTAGCTGATTGGAGGGAGAAAACCCGCACCGAATTATCCAGGTGCTCCTTGTAAACAATAAGCTGCAGTGCTCTTCACATATGATTACAGGACAAACAAAACATAAAAATTACAACAATATTATGATTTATAAATCTTCACAGTTAGATAAACCTGTATGCAAAGATCTATATTCAATTAATGAAGAAGAGAAATCTGTGATTCATTAACCGAAACCAAGTAATTGTTGTACTTTTAAATAATGAAAGAGATCAGATATGGATAAAACATTAATTAAATCATATCATCCTTCAATAGATTATGATAGCTAAAGTAGTCTATAATCAACTGCAAACGACATGCATAAACTTGAAACAAAAGATTGATATATTGAAAGCGAAAGTTGTAGAAAGACATGAACTCTTGTCTCAGTTTGTATTAGAAAACCATAGCCTGGTTCTCCCACTAGTGAGGATGCCCTTTATTAAAAAAAATAATAAGTATTTAAAGACCTTACACAGGGTAAAACATCCCTGTGGAAGTTATCAAAACTATTTTCAGAAAATCTGGGAAAATATCCCAAGTTTCTATCTCTAAAACTAAGAACCTAAAACAAAATTGTATCACACAAATATCTCCTAGAATTCCACAGCATGCCCAATGCAATTCGGATGTACCTGAAAGGAGTAAAAAATGGACAAGTTAGGAAGATATTTTGTTAATGAAAATGATAAAAATCTAATTCTATAGACTAGCTACAGAATCTTGCGATTCTGTAGCTGGTCTAAATCCAACACATAATCGTATTAAAAATCAATTCAAATCTTAGAAAATACATTCAAACTATTAAAATATATTTGATTGCTAAAAATCTCATTCAAATCGACACTTGTATGCAAATTGAACAAACTAAATCAAATAATGACAGAGATAGATACACTCTATTTTGACCAACTCGGGTAAACAACATCGTATTGAATAACCGAAAGCAGTGAAATAGATTCATGGATGAATTGAAATCAATACAAAAATTGCTTCATCTGTCCACAGATCAGCTCGAATCCAAACCGAATCAACCGGATCATTTTCAAAATTGATTGCTGCATATTTAACATAAACAAACAATCCATGCTATTAGCGAATCAAATCAAAACTGGTGTGTAAATTATCTCAAATGAAATCATAACAGGATCAATCAGTTGATCACAGGGTGTGTGGGATTCGTCCAATCGTTTATTATTGCCAATTGGGGCAAACAAAATCGATTGACAG
Organism: Picea engelmannii; assembly: GCA_009831015.1. NCBI lineage: Eukaryota > Viridiplantae > Streptophyta > Pinopsida > Pinales > Pinaceae > Picea > Picea engelmannii. The sequence goes on from ML800430.1 coordinate 229,129, forward strand.
TCAACAAAATCATCACTTGGATTCATTTCAAAATGAGCTATTAACCAAATTTTCTCATACGAATTTGATAGAGATAACATAAGTCGATCTGGATTAACAAACTTGTTTTGAAAATTAAAATCAACAGAGCAGCATGAAGTTTATTTTCAATACGAATCCATCTCATAAAAGCAATCCAATCCAAACAAGAGCGAATCGAATAGTTTAAGTTTGACATATTCGTTGTAAATCAAAACAGGTCCATGATTTGGGCGCAGAGATATTTCGCACAGGTCAGATATAATCCAAATCCAAACAAAAATGTTGACAAAACAGAGTCGTTTTTCCAATTTAATAGGCTGCATCGTATTTATCAAACCAATTCAATTTCTATGAAATCATTTTAACAATCAAATCACAAGAATGAAATCAGAATCGTTAATATCCAATGACAGCAACATCATATTAAATCAAAACAGACCTGTGTTCTAATTTTAGCATAAAAAAACTCTTGTTCAGGTTGGATACAAACAAATCCAATCGAAAGCAAACACCATTGGTTTCGTTAACTCAAACCAATAGATAAACGAATCAAATCCAATGAAAATCAATCAATTGCTAAACTGGGCATGACCAAATCATTCAACTGAATCATAACCATATTCGATTTTATAACCGTTTTGATAATCAAAGTAATTTCGAATAACAAATAGACTTATCAAAACTCAGAAACCAATTCACTATATTAATCCAAGCAATTGATATCAAAATTCATACCTGGATGATGAGCAGACAACTTGGTCATAACATTTTGGAATTGACGATGGCTGTAGCCGATTCGACATTCCTAAAAACAATGGAACCAATGGTTTTCTGCTTCTTGTCATTAGCTCGAAGCTTGTCCCTTTGGCTTGTCAACACTGTAACTTGGTTCTCCAATGATTTGATTTTCGATTGAAGTAAGGGAACGTCTGTATAGTATCGTTCCAACCACACATTACATTGGTCACATGAAGATTGTTCGGGCTTCGAAAATGCAGGTGAGGGTTTGGTTATATCGTCGAGGGTTTTGTTAGGTAGCTTGATCCCTGTATAACTAGGATTGTTCCTTAGGCACGGAGGCAAATTAGAAACGAAATCATAGGGTGGCTCGGAGCACAAACCTTGGGAGTAAGGGTACTCACTAGCTAGGAAGCATTTGATGTCAGAGTCTGACTCTTCATTGAGGACTATGGGCTTCTGCTCAGCACTAGGTTTAGGTTTATTCCTAGCCATTCTCGATATAAGTTGAGCATTCTTTTTACCTTTTCCATCGATAGTAGGGTTTCCTTTGACCTTTTTGCACACAGGCTTTTTAACAGCCTCTGTCTTGTCTATTGCGATGTCAATTAGATTGATATTAGGGTTGGCCGAGGGTTTAGGAGAGGGTAGAAGGGCATGGAAAGGCACGGGTGGCCCGACCTTAGTCACACTAACCATGGGCTTGTCAATTTGGACAGGCTCTGTATCAGTAAAACCATTCCGAGAGATAAAAGCTTGCCAACTGTCACCATGGAGATTTAAGTGATGAACAACGATGAGTCTGATTAGGCCATGGTGGAACAAGCTACTATCAGCCTTTTCACTTTTAAACCTTTTATCCATTTTATAAATAATTCGCTGGAAATAAAAAGGCATATTCAATTGATAACCCATAAAATTCATTAACAGTCGAAGGTGATAAAGAAAAACCAGTCCATATCGACCCTCACAGGTCACGAATTGTTTAACCACCATCAAAATATCATGCCATCTTGGTTTAAGTGTGGAAATTGGCATACCTCTGTCACGGGATGTAACCTTTCGTGAGATGAAAAGTAGTGGCCATGGCACCTCCTCCACTTTAGAGTTTTTAAACCATCGCTGGCCCATGGATGCTAACCCTGTGGCAGAGCTAATGAACTCCTCATTCAGCTCAAGATGAATGTCTCCTACTTTGGCCCTACACCCATCAAAATTCAGGGTGAACTATTGTGCAACAAATAGATTAAAACCCTCAAACCGTTGTACAAAGGTGAGACAACCACTATCCTCTAAGTCTTTCCGGGCGTTATCGAACAGTAGTAAGGCTTGGCTACCGTTCGGCTCAATTCGCACCACTGGTTCCATAAACAGGGTTCACGGTAAGCAATGTGAATGAGCCAGGGTTAGAACGCAACACACAGTAGTAGAACGCTTGAAGGATTACCGATGCTAGCAGAGGTGAAACAGTGATAAGGGGAGGCATTAATGACATCGTGCGAAGGTTGTGGAGCTTTTGCTGGCCATGCAGAATATTCATTACCAATGGTACAACCGCCGGCGCTTTCAACTATTCAAATCACAACACATAAGTGTTACAACTATGCCATTTCAATCAATCAAAACCTTTGGTTAGTGGATAAACCATTCGCGCAATCAAATGTTATGCCATAGTTTTAAAACCAAACACATAAATCGAAATCAATACCAATGTTTCTACTATGTGACATGCGTTATATAGAATGATTCATACCAAGAGTTTAACCAATGTGCCAAGTGGATTGATCAAATAACATGCGAGCACAATCCCCAATGTGTCGCAAACTCAATGAAACAAATTCACACAATCAATCCAAGAATGTCAAATGAGTGCAGATCAAAAGGTCTTGCCAACTTTATAATGATAAGTAAAATGTAAGCGCAATAGGCATATCGACAAGAATGATAATGACAATTCAATAATGATTTAAATGCGACTTCTAAAGACCAAGTTTTCAAGCTTACAGTCATGAAAAACAAAACAAAGGTAAGTGTGCAAATAGCGCAAAATAAAAGTGTCGTTTATTTAAGAATTGCGACGAAAAATTAAGGTTTGCAAAACATTGGTGTAGGCAACTTATAAGACAATGGAAAAATGTGAATTTTCTGCCAACAATACTCATCTAACCTCAAACATTAGGGGGCATTTGTTATAGAAATATTTTCCTCACCCTATGCAAATTTTCTTAGAAGGCCTTTTTCCATTTCCCTATGCAGACTTGAAGTCCCTTTTTGCAAATCTGAGAGATAAAAATTATATTTTTCCACATATACATGCCCTAACTATTATACAATATGTGTATACACAGGTTGCACCATTAAAACCTGAGTACATAGGGTTTTGTGCCCAAAATTAAAAAATAGTGTCAGGTTTCCATGTCACGTCATGGGATCCATGATCTTTGACCTTCCATATACTGGAAACGTTTTGAATCATCCCTTCAATTCCATTTGAAGGCTATAAATGGGCCATATCCAAGATGTGGAAAAGAAGAGAAGAATTCAACTTTGAGAGAAAAGTTACTTTGAAGAAATTATTCACTTCATATTGAATCTGCATCCCTTTCTCCTTTTAAGTCTCAACACATTGCTCAACACCCAAGATCTTCCCTACTTGATTGAGAACCTCATTGTATCTCTTATATGAGCTTGCCTTTGGTGGAGGATTGAAGTGGTGGAGGCCCAGTTGGAAGGGACTTAGTTTCTCGGTTCTGAACCATGTCGACATGGAAGTTTGCAATTCATTCACTTCTGTTGATTACATTTTAATAGAAATACTCTTTTCTATCCAATTAATATCTTGAAAATATTTGAATTGTTATTCCATGGGAATATTTGTTATGAATGTTGATGGATTATACTATTCAATGTGATAAATTTATATATTATCACCATATGCTTTTGTTTCTTGGTTTTTGAGGACAAGTTGTGGGTGTATTGCTTTGAGTCAAGTGCTCAACGGTGGACTTCATTGAACATCTGGACGAGGTAGGCTCTTTATCTTGTCTTGTTATCATATTTGTTCATATAGCATACTTGGGATTAGAGTTGATTTCTGCAGTCATTTCCGTCTGTTTTAGTTTACCCCATGCCATAGAGAAATTTTCCTCGTAACAAAAAATGAAGCAGAATATGAGCATACTTCATTGTTCCTCGAGCTCGTTAAAACATGAAGATTCATATTTTGAGTGGTAGTTTACCCTTTTTTTGGCCTCATAAGACTAACTATGATAAATGTATTCAATCATGACAAGAAGAGTTATCCCTTGTATGTTTTTACACTTTTTCGGGCTTGGGGGACTAAATTTATGAAAAAGAACATCCATGGAGTTGTCCTTAATATATTTTCAAACTCTCTAAACATGAAATGACCATCGATTTTTCCTTCTTTGGACTCATAAAACATGCATTGAAGGACCCATATGGGAGCAAACCCCTCCTTCAGGTTCGTTGAACATATGATGAGGGACTAATAAAAAATGAGCTATACCGAGAATTTGTTATGCTCCTCAAGATCGTTAAAAAGTAAAGAGGTACTCACCAATCATGGTGGGGGGGAATTGAAAGAAGTGGCTTAAGTTTTTGGAAGGAATCATGGTAGTTTCTTGTTTTCACCCTTGAACATGGCACCTATTTGCATCTTGTCTTACAGTTGGGTAATTTTCTTGTCTATGAGTCATACCAATCCCATGAGTCCTCATACTCCTTCAACTCACTCGAAGAGTTCCTTGGTGATCATCAAACTATGTTTTGGTCTACCTCTCATTCGAGTCAACATTGCCAAGTCACTTGTCGTGCCTCACAATGTTCAAGGGAAGTTTCACCTCAAACCAACCATTTTTTAGTATTACCATCTTTCATCCTCATGTCAGTCCACACTCATTTGATTTATAATCTTACATCACTTTCCTGTGTTAGTTTCTTGTCGATGATGGGGGATGCATCATGGCCTTCATTCGATGAATCTATTCATGTTGACTTCAACACATTATCTAGGAATTAGACTTAGAAACCAATTAGTACTTTGTCATCATTGGTGATTTCCCTTGCACTTGTTAATGGTGTACATTAATGACTGGTAATCAAGTGGTTTCTACCATGTTCAACATCAAGTCATCTATTCACGTGGCTAGAATCGTACTATTTCAGTATTGAGATGACGACCCTAGGTTGGGCACTCGCTATGTTATGCGCTTTACCCAGGTTGTGATGGAGATCATTTGAATATGTAGAATATTCTAATATAAGCACCATATTGACAATCTTACTGATGTATATGTTATCACATAAATCCACTTTATATTGGTTAGTGGCTATGTTTTTATCATATGTTATGGTATTCCAAGACCCCTTGGATTTCAATTTACTCCTTGGGAGAGATTATGTCTATGCCATGAAAGCTATTATGTCCACTCTTTTTCATGTGATATCTTTCCCTCACGATGGAAGAATTGTGGCTATTGATCAACTTTCTTGCGTTGGTCCTAACTTGATTACCAACCCAATGAACTCCCTCAACGGTTCGTATATGAAGATGGTATCGCCCCCGCCACAGGTCAATTATGTGGCGTTGTCTCCCATGCCTTCAGTTGCCGATAACAATGAACCTCTCACTGTAATTTCAGCCTTTTGTGAGTTATATCTGGTAGTTGACATGGTGATCTCTTCGATAGGGCTATTAGAGCCATATATCCCTACCCTTATGGAGGTCATCGATATGTATTCCTTCCAGAGTGATTTTCTTCCATCTAGCGAAGATCTCTTGGAAGCCATAATTGAAGTTTGTCCCTTGACATGTATTCCTTCAGGACTATTATCCTCTTGGAAGCCATGATCAAGAAGAGGTCACGAGCATAGTTTCGCTTCTCTGTGGAAAGTTTGTTAAAAAATTAAACTTAAGCTATGAGAATAGTTTTTCTTCTTTGTGGTAAGCTCGTTAAAAAATTAAACAGAGGTCAAGAGCATGGTTTTACTCTCCATAGAAAGATAGTTAAAAAATGAAACCGAAATTTGGGGATTGAACCAGGAGCCATGAGCATAGTTTCTCTTCTCTATGGAAAGCTCGTTCAAAAATGAAACGAAAGCAACGAACATAGTTTTCCTCTCTGTAGCAAGCTCGTTAAAAAATGAAATAGAAATCTGGGGATTGAACCCAGAACCTGGAGCATGGTTTTACTTTTTCTGGAAAGCTTGTTAAAAAATAAAACAAAGGTCCTGAGCATAGTTCTTTTCCTGTGTCAAGATCGTTAAAAAATGAAACATTCACCTGTAATGTCCCCACTTTGGGACATCATCACAGGGCAGAGATTTATGATGACTAGAGTAGCCAGATGGATGCTAGAGAGAGTACATGGGTATTTGAGAGGCATTGTGGGGTCCAGCTTGCATTGATGATCATATTGCATCATTATGAGCCATTCAGCATAGGTTGGATTTGGTTTCGTTGCATTCCGACGATTTCCATGATTTTGACTATTTTGAGCTATAAGTCAATGGAATTCACTGAAGAGGTCATTTTGGGCACATTACTTGGAGGAACCTCTCAGTGTAATAGCTCATTGTAATCAGGAGGAGCAACACTACAGGATGGGATGGCTAGAAGTGACTTTCAGTGGCTAGGGAAGCCACAAGGAGAGATAAGGAGATTTTCAAAGGTAAAAAGGTTAATTAATTAATTAAAGTGATTAAATTAATTAATAAAATATTAATAAAATAAAAGTCACTTTGGAGGGACAAGGTGAGCCAAAAAGTATAAAGGAAAGGCAAGGGCCTCTTCTCATGCATTCATGTATGTTTATCAGTTTGATATCTGGCTTTAGCTAGTGAGCCCATCTCTTGGGGGTTTTGAGGGTTTTGACTTAAAAAACCCTAGAGGACAATTCGGTGGTGAAAGATTCCACATAGCTTGTCCCAAGCTTGGTCTCGGAGATGCAATACTCTCCCACACTATTCTAGTCAGATCTACATCAGTGTAGGAGGTTCTACACAGCCACAGGCATAGGAAGAGGAGGAGGGCACACCATTGGGGGTTTCCAGCAAGGGGGGCATACCATCCTTGGAGAGAGATTCATTGTAGGAGATTGGCAGGGCCGTTGAGGATTCTATCACTTGGGTTTTCATTACAGGGCCTTGGACATCAGATCTAGTTCTTTCTGAGATAGTTTTATGGCTTAGATTATTTCTTGAGTAGTAGGGCGAATTGAAGAGAAGGAGGGCATTTTTGAGATCCATATCTAGTCCATTTGGAGGGGTTAGACTTCAGATATGACCCTGAGACTTCACCTAGCGAATTTCAGTGTCTCGATCTATATTTCTGGAGAGTTTCAGAGCAATTGGAGGCCTCCTTCAGCAGGGCTGAATTATCTAGGGCTTCAGTCACCCGGTGGGGCGCACCATTCAGTGGGGGATTTCATATCTACAGAGATTGATAGGGATCTTGGAGATTCAGGCACCTAGTTTGTTCTTACCATCACCCGATCTAACAGTTCGCATATTTCTTAGGGTGATTGGACACTTTTGGCAGCAGGGTTGAGTAATTGAGAGTTTCAACCTTCTATTGGAGAGTGGCATTCTTCAGCTAGAGAGTTTGGCATTCATATCTGCTTGTATTGATCTTCATTTCTTATTCAATGTTTGGAGGCATCTTTTGTATTAGCGAGATAATTTTGTAGCAGATCTTATCTATTATCTATCTTCTTGGCCATCTGTTGAGCATTCCAGATCGACATCTTCATTGTAGCAGGTTTCTCTATTTTATGAATAAAGAAGAATTGAGATGTTTTGGCTTGTCTATCTTATTGCATATGGTTGAGGTATGTTCCATGGTTATCTCTTTCTGTTATTTGTTGCATACACACATATAAACACATCTAAAAAGTAGATCAACAAACTGTTTGATGAAATACCTCACTCAGAAAAAGTTTTTAAAAGACACCAAAACAGTGATGATCCTTGCATAATGGCTTGGGATCATTACAATGGTATCAGAGCTTAAATCCTGCAAACCTGGGGGGTCTTCCATAGGGATAAATGGATAGTTGGAAAGAAGTGGATAAGATAGCCTTTGAGATAACATGGTTGGAGATAATGTATGATGGCCTTAGCAAGGAAACTAAGGCTACAATAACCTTCCTACAATATGCAGCCTTTAGAAATCCCCATTGGAGAAAATGGGATATTTTATAGGGGATGATCATAGCAGGTGAAAAGAAAAAAGAGGCAGCTATATGGTGGGAAGAATAGAGAAACCCCACGCCCAGTAGGAGCATGCAACCTTGCCACAGTTGCAAGGGGTCGTGGGAACTAGATCATAGGTGTAGGGGTAAAGATCAGGAGCACATTATTGAGGCATGTCATGACAGTGAGGGTGAGGTGTGTGAGGATGGAGTGATAGATTTGGATTCAGAGTAGTCGGATGATGACAGTGAATCTTGCACAGAGGCTAGTTATAGTGACTCTACCTCAGAGGATAGTCATGATGACTCTTGCACAGAGGCTAGTGATGCTTGCATGCTTGAGGAGGAGGATGACCCTTGTGTAGTGGATAGGCAGCTGGATGGAAAAGACGATAGCCTCAGTGTCTCAGCAGACACGTCACATACCATTGATGACCTTACGCCTCAGAAGAGTGGTGACACTAGTGAGGAGTCACACGTGTTAGCACCTAGAGATGATGAGCTTCCTATGGGGGTTGTGACACATTTGACACTTATTTAGACACCCATGATAGCCACGTCAGATGAGGAGATCAGTGGCACGTCAGGTATGATGGATGATCCTAGTGTGAGGGATGCACACCATGGATAGGTAGACCCACATATCTAGGAGGAGGTATAGGATGTACATGCAGTTGACCCCACACATACATGTCAGTTAGAGGAGATGGAGTCATAGCTATTGGAGACTCTAGTGGTTGAGAAGATGGCAGAGGTTGACAGGTGGATGGAGCAATTACTTCCAGGATCAAATTGCATGGATGAGTATGCACTCTTTGGTAGTCAGGATGACGATAGCACGTGTCTGGATACAACTATATGAGATACAGGCGCAGATGATAGTAGCAGGTTGAGTGCACAGGAGGATACAACTGCTCATATAGGATACAGTGTGAGTCAGGGGGAGATGGCATCTAGTGATGGGATGCAGTGGCATACATGAGTACCTAGTGGCATAGTAGATAGCAGGCAGTTCATCAATTTATCTGTTGCAGAGACTATTGTTAGTGATGGCACTAACAGTGAGAGGCATGAGGGGGTGCCCCAGCATGACTAAGATTAGGAGTCACACCACTTAGCAGCACAGTTGGGAGTTAGTGAGGCTATGATCAGGGCAACCACTAGACATATTGATTACATGCATGTAGTGATGGAAGATTATGGTTGGAGAGCATCAGTGGAACATGGTAGCTTAGATGGAGGATTTTCCATGGATGATTTTCACACTCTCCGGGAGAGAGTGTATATGATGAGGACTGACTACCAGTAGTTGTTGACAGACAGAGACTACTTACTGGGGATTGGCGAGTTGTATCATAGGGCCCTAAGGGGGTAGGAGTTGGAGGTAGACCGACTCACTAGGGAGTTGGAGAGCACTCAAGGATTCTTGAGAGGCACACAGACCACCCTTCAAGAATAAGAGTCTATATCAAATGGGTCTCTTGAGGAGATTCATCAAAGATCCACTTCATCTGTCTTAGCGAATAGTCAGATGTATCAGTCAGTCACATTTATAGAGGATGTTGATGATCTAGCAGAGGAGCACCAGTCGATGGGGGACACTTCCATTTGTGTCTTGGGAGTGGTTGATCTACATATAGAGATTGATCCAGCTATACGCCCAGGATCTGTTATGTAGCATGAGTTTGCGGGAGATGACATGAGTATGCTGGAGCATACCGTGATGAGTGATAGATCACAGAGATATTCCGAGGTGTATGGTGTCATTCGGAGGGGTATAGTGCCTTGCAGGGAGGTGACACACTCAGGGGAGTATGTAGATGTCACTCCTATGCAGCAGCACATAGTTGTGGGAGATCACCTTCACCATTTTAGCAGTTGCATGGTAGATGAGAGATGGAGGTTGGTTGACCAACAGTCGGAGGGGTTACTTCTGGTTGTACTGGATGGTTGGGACTCGGTAATGACCACAACAGAGCATCTTTCATGGATACCGATGGACAAGCTTCTGGTCGAATCATTGGGATTGAACAAACCATGTGACACCTCCCAGTCCTACAGTCAGCTACAAATGTTTCTATTATCCTGTCTTGACACTTTTATCATAGACAGCAGCATGAGAAGGGATAGGCCATGGCTGGGAGCATGGAGAGTGAGTAGGAAGAGACTATATGACAGGAGTACTTTTATGGCATACAGCAGGTCATAGGTGGACCGTGTTAGACAGACAGTTGAGACTTGGTATGTGATGGTGAGCATCATAGACCTGGTGATGAGAGATGAGCATAGTAGTCTTCCGACAGTGATCAGCCCAACACAGGAGCAACTAGCGGAGACTGGAAGCGATTGTTGATACTGAGAGGGGGGTGAATCAGTATCAAGTACAATTTTAAAAAACTTTTCCAACTTATACTTAAACCATTCAATTATATCCAATGAGAAATGAACAATAGTATAAGAGTTACACCAATACACCACAATACACCA
>ML800430.1:253372-277094 GCA_009831015.1 Picea engelmannii
GCGAACTTTTCCAAAAATATGATTTTGAGAAAATGATAAGTGTAACCTTCTTTTGGAAATTGTTCTTAATGAAGAGTTTGATCTTCCATTATCATGACATGATCATAATATCATCTCGATAACCAAAAATGTGGATAACACTGGGGGAACCTTTTTTTTTCCTTCTTATAGAAACATTGGTCCTCCTTACATCACTACTTTGAGCCTTCCAGGTCTCACAATTGGGTTAACAGTATGGTTGTTTTCCACTCCGGTAATTTTGAATGCAGCAAGTGCTTCAAATGTAAGCACCCCACCACCACATCAACCTCATGTTGACCTTTCTCCTTATTCACCCATCAGGTCTCCTTCCCTTTCTCCTTCTTCACCTAGTGAAATCTCTAAAGCGAGTAGCCAGGTTGATAAGAAGAAGAATAAATGGAAATAGAAGAGGAAGAAGAACCAAAAGGGGACCAAACCTCCAACTACATCAGGTGTTGGATCCAAGCAACCAACTACTATTAATCGCACTGGGAGCATTGATGAGGTTGATACGAATATAATGAAGAATCCAAAACCCAAATTCCCTCGTAGTCTTTGTAAGGATGACCACTTTCTGAGGGATTTCCATGGTCTTCCCAAGGTCTTAGAAATGTGGTTTTCCACGTCATCAGCCTCTTCTAGACATGTTGGTGACACCCTGTCAACTAGTGACGTTAAGGTTAGTAAGAAGAAGAAAATTGTCAAGTTTCCTTGCATGTTATGCGAAGGTGATCATTACTCTCACCTTTGCCCTCATATGGATAAGGCTTCTTCTCTTTTGGAAAAGATTCAACTTCCAATTGTTTATCGTAATATTTCTCCCAACCCATCGTTAGTTTATGGACTGGTCAATCTGGTTCCATCCCCGGTCAGTCTGGTTGATCAGGTGGTCAATCTTGTTTCATCCTCGGTTGAACCACTAACCAAATTAGTTGATCCAGTTCCGTCATCGGTCATCCCCACTCTTCATTTAAACAGTGAACCCAAAGTGGTCACTATGATTATATCCTTGATCGATCCCACTCCTCCTCTGAAGAGTGCCAAAGTGGTCGATCTAGTTCCTTCATTGGTCAGTCCCACCCTTCATTTGAAGAGTGGCAAAGTGGTAACTTTGGTTACACCATCTCGCGACCCCATTATCCCCTTGGTGAATAAAACCCAAGTGGTCGATCCAATCCCATCATCGTTCGATCCTATTCTCCCTCTAGAGAGTAAACTCGATACTTCCCATGTTTTTGTTTTTGATATAGAATCTACTGTACTAGGGGGCATTCCTCCTTCTCGCACAAAAACACCTCCAAGTAATGAGGCCATCCTTTTTTATTAGGGTGTGCTAACTGGACCTTGTCTTCCCTCTCACATTCCTTTCAAGATTACAGTACAGTGTTTTGGTCGGTTCATTCCTCAGACATAGATAGATGAAGGTTCATCTATTAGTATTTTATCCTCTATTGCTTGGAAAGCTTTCAGTTATCCTCGGCTTGTACCAGTTATGCAGAATCTATTAGATTTTAACAAAAGAACTAGTCACCCTTTAAAATTCCTTCCTCATTTTCCCATAACTTTGGGAGGGAAAACTGTCTTCATTGATGTTATGGTATTCCAGGACCCCTTGGATTTCGATTTACTCCTTGGGAAATATTATGTCTATGCCATGAAATTTATTGAGTCCACTCTTTTTCATGTGATATATTTCCCTCACAATGGAATAATTGTGGCTATTGATTAACTTTCATGTGTTGGTCCTAACTTGATTACCAACCCAATGAGCTCCCTAAATGGTTCTTATATGTAGACGGTATCGCCCCCACCATAGGTCAATTATGTGGTGTTGTCTCCCATGCCTTCAGCTGCCAATGAAGATGAGCCTCTCACTGTAAGATAAGACTTTTGCGACTTAGATCTGGTAGCTTACATGGTCATCTCTTTGATAGGGATATTAGAGCCAGATCTCCTTACCGTTATCAAGGTCGTTGACATGTATTCCTTCCATAGTGATTTTCTTCCATCTAGCGAAGATCTCTTGGAAGCCATGATTGGCATTTTTCCCTTGACATGTATTCCTTCCAAAGTATTATCCTCTTGGAAGCCATGATCAAGAATAGGTCACGGGCATAGTTTTTCTTCTCTGTGGAAAGCTCATTAAAAAATGAAACAGAAGCTACAAGCATAGTTTTTCTTCTCTGTGGTAAGCTCGTTAAAAAATGAAATAGAGGTCACGAGCTAGTTTTCCTCTCTGTAGCAATCTCATTAAAAAATGAAATTTAAATATGGGGATTGAACCCAAAGCCATGAGAATAGTTTCACTTCTCTTTGGAAAGATCATTCAAAAATGAAACAGAAGCTGGGAGCATAGTTTTCCTCTCTGTAGAAAGATCGTTAAAAAATGAAACATAAATATGGGGATTGAACCCAAAACCTGGAACATAATTTTACTTTCTATGGCAAGCTCGTTAAAAAATGTGTAGTGTCCCCAAGGCCGAGCCCCGTTGCAAATCATGATATATGAAATGAATTGTAAACATGTTCTATAGGCTGGTGAGCCAAGTTTTGTATAACTGGTAGGCTTATGTGTTTGTTAGGCCAGGGATCCTAAGTGTTGAAGGCCAGGATCCTACTGATGTACTTGTCTGTATGAAGAATGATTAATAAAATATAAACACCGCTAGGTGCAGACCGACCACGATGAATGAGTGAAGGGGGACTGAACATCCACAGAGTGGGCAAGGGATTAGGGGTTGGAAGTTGGGAAAAAGGGGCTAAGTGTTGAGCCTAGGAGCTAAGCCTAGGGGGCTTAAGCCTGGGTATAATATTTTAATATTATTTCCCAAAAGACATGTGTATTTTATTTTTATCCTAAGTTCCTAACAAGGGAAAATGTGCAAAATGGATGCATGCTATGGGAACGCATGCATTTCCCAGGGTGACAAGTGTCAACCCTGGTGCATGCAAATATAATAGCTGAGATGAATCGTGTGAGGGGGATATTCTCCATTCTACCCGACCGTATGAGCGTGAACCCGTCCGACCTCTGCAAGAATACCCTCGTACAATTCTGAAACCAAAACCGTGAGACTATCCCGTGATTGTTGAACCTGTTTGGGAAGCGCATGTTTGTTTTTCCCAATTGGCTGTTGTGGCCACGCAGTGCTAGAATGCACGTGGAATACTAGCTAGAGTAAGCTCGTGTTGAGCTTGTGTATGACCTCTCTTCTGGTGAGGGAGGCGACTGTGGTTGGAAGAGGCAGGTTGTCAGGCCTGTGAGAAACTCTTTCTAGGTGAAAGAGTTTGCTGGGAAGTGGTTTCTTCCAGAGAGTGCCCAGCACCAGCTATGGGCTCTGAGACTTCCTGATCCGGCCTATTTCCGAGACCCAGAGAGGGAGGTTAGCACCGATGGACTGTGCATGTGAAGTTGTATACTCCTGGGTGGAACAGGCATGTGGGGAATGAGAGTCTGGTAGTAGTGGGCGTAAGATGGCATCTTTGGGAAGAATCCTTCCAGATATTTCTGTGTTGTTTCCCTGTAACCTCAACCTAGCCTAGGATTCCTTGCCTTGGGGTGAAGCTCAGTCCCATCTCGGGGGTGAGCCACTGTTGAGATGATGAGCAGTGTGGTCTAAGGCTGGAAGGTTTATGGAAGGCCTGCACTTGGTTGGTGGATTTCACCACTGTTACAAGATAAGTATCTAACTATGTTCTTATCACATTTTGCATGACTGTGCTACATAAATTATCATGATTTCCACTGTGTATATGAATTACTGTTAAATGTTATGGATTGTTTAATCGTAGCAGTAAAATTATATGTTTTTACTATGAGTTAAATGTATTTATTTACTTGAATGCCTGTGATTATATAATGCAAGTGTGAATTATGTAAAAGTATGTGTATAGATTGTTACATAGTGCATTATAAGCTCTGGGTAAGCAAAAAAAAAAAAGGTACACTACAAATTGGTATCAACGCGAAGGTTTCGATGTTGAGCCTAGATGGGCCAGTGGAGTGGTTGTTGGACCGAGAATGTGAAGGGAATTGGGCCTGGAATGGCCAATTTCAGACCTTGGTTTGTTCCAGTGTGTCAAGTAGTTTCTTGACCGCGCTTATGAGCTTAGGAGGTTTAGCGGTGCAGTGAAACCGCAGTCGGTGTGGTCTATGGCCACGGGGAGACAAGTCTCTACACCAATGGTGTTAGAACCTTAGGATCTGGTCGGGAGGGAAGGCGAGCCCTCATGACCGTCAGATCTGGAAAAATGTACGTAAGGATTAAAATTCCTTTGGAAATGGCACAGGAGTGTGGAAATCACGATACACAAAATCCCGAATTAGTTAGCAACCATCTGAGCCGTCAGATCTCGACCAGAAAACCCGACAGCCATTGGATCTATCGGGAGGTGTCTGAAGGTTAAAACCTCAGTGATTAAATGTGAAAGCCCAAAATAGATCTAGATCATCCAAAAGACGGAGGACACGTGTCGTGAGATTTTCCATTTCGGGAAATCGGGAATCGTGATATCAGGAGTCCTGGTAACAAGGGATCGGGACTTTCCATGATGGAAACCCCAGAACAGTCGTGGACTGTCCGATTTGAGATGGCCACGTGTTGTGAGACTACCCATTTCGAGGATCGAGGATTCGGAAGTTCCGATGACAAGAACTTGGACTTTCGTCATGATAAATCCCGACCATATTGTCGAGACATTAGAATGTGACTAAGTCCCGATGAACGGACGAGATTCCTTCGGGAAATCTCAGGGTCTGTAAAGACCGTTTGATGTGAGAAAGATCTGACCATTGGATTTACGCGGGGAATTTCATATCGGGGATTGGGTGTTGGAAATCCGGACATCACTACAACAGGAATCGCAAAATCGTGAAACGCGATATCTCGATGGACAAAAGAACCGTGTGGGGGACACAGGATCCGAGAGGTGGATAGGTGGCACGCCGTTTCAGGTTTTCACCGCGCGAAGTCCCAAAAATTTATGCATTTAGGATTTTCGATATTGTGAACTCTGAAACGCCGATGGAGTGAGGGACCGTTGAATAGTCAATCGCGGGAGTGTATCGGAGAAACGACATATCAAGTTGTCCAACATCGCGAGTTTCGATATCATGATAGGGAAAACCCCGATAAGGGTAAAAGACTGTGGTCTTAGGAGAGGCGGTCACATGGACCTTGGCATAGCCGGGGGGGGCTAAGGCAAAAGGCGCATCGGCAAATCAGGGATCGGAGTTTGTGAGGACAGGAACTCATGTCGTCGGGGATCACGAAACCCCGACACCCAAAGCTTCAATCGATAGATGTGCCACGTAGACACATGAAGAGTACCACGTGCCAGAAAATGGGAGGACAAGGCAAGAGTGGTGGGACCCTAATGACATCACCGAAGGTGATAAGGATCCTCCGAAACACACCACGTACCACTACAGTTGAGGGTGACAGTTGTGTTGTAAACCCGTAGAATAAGGTAAATCAGAATTTCAGAAGTCAGTGATGGGGAAGGAGAGTGAAATGAGAGTTATCCAGCACCGAAACTCTGAAACCCTGAAACTCAAGGTTCCTAAAGTCCTGAAATACCGAAAACTAAAGTTTCAAACACCTGAAAAATACAGAGCTGAACAGAGGTCAAAAAAAAAAAAAAAATCGTGAAATTGAAACACTTTCTTAAACTTGATTTCCACGAAAGATGATGAATTGTCAAGAAAATGAAGGCTCGACAAATTCAAGTCGTCTGTGCATTATATTGCAGAAGATTGACGAGTGCCAGAACTGTTTGGAATTTTCCGCAAAATGCAAAGAAATGGAAGAGATACATAATACTTCCAGTTCAAGAAACTTATTTAAAATGAAATGTCTTTTATTTTGTTCGAGTTGGCTTATAAATATTGTGGATTGTTCGTGAAGGTTTAATGGACTGAAAAAATTTGAATTGAATTGCACAGTGCGTGTGTAGAGTTCAACGAAGGTCAAGATTCCAGTTAACCAACGCCGAGTATGGAGTGGGGAAGAGTGCATTTTACCCCTGAAATAGAAGATGAACAGGAAGGAAAGGATGTTAACCTAGGAGTCGAAGGATCAAACTCTAATGGGCATGGAAAGGAGATGGATAAGGAAGGACACATGATGAAAATCATTGAAAGGTTCCAAAGAGAGGCCAAGGCTCACCGAGATGATAACCGAAAACTTATGAAAGTCAGGGATCGGCAGGGTGAGCTAAACTTAAAATTTTTGAAGAGCCTGGAAAGAATAGAGAAGAAACTTGAGAAGGGAAGAGGCTCAAGTACAACGAAGAGTCACAAAACCCATGAAAGAAGAAGAAGGTCGAGGAGAGGTAGTCGACATATTAGTCGCTCCCAAAGACATTCTGACAGGAAGACACACAGTAGTTCAAGCTTGTCCCCTACCAGAAAACATCGAAAATCTGGAAAGGAGGAATTGAAAGGAGAGATAAGCCTCCAACATTCGATGGAGAACATAAGAAGGAGGAATATTCCGAGACCTGGTTGCTTGGCATGAAGAAATACTTCCAACTGCAGAATTATTTTGTTCATACAGAAGGAAGAATTGCAATGTACCAACTGAAAGGAAAAGCATCCATGTGGTGGGATCAGTTTGTGCAGGTGAAACACATCAAAGAGAAAGAGGTCACTTGGAAGGAGTTTAAGAGGTATTTCGAGAATAAATACTTGACTAAAAGATACTACGACAGAAAGATGAAGGAGTTCTTCGAACTCAAGTTGGGAAGCATGACCATTGATGAGTATGAACGAAGTTTTCTGGAACTACTGAAGTATGTTCCATTCATCAAAGATGAGGCTGTCAAGATTCAGAGGTATCTGAGTGGACTGCCACCTTCCATTGGTGACAAGATTCAATATGATGATCCTAAGACTATGGAAGAAAAAATAAGAAGGGAGAAATTCTTATACGAATAGCAAAGAGAAAAGCCTACCTTTCGGAAGGCTTGGGATGACCAGAAGAGGTTTAAGAAAGAATAGAGGCAGAAGGGAAACATGCCTCCTTTTTTCAAGAATGGCCCTGGGGAATAGTCATCCTTTAGAGACCCCAGGAAATTTGAAGGGAATGAGAAGATGCCAAGGCCTCCACCTATGGAGTGTTGGGGTTGTAAAGGGAATCATAGGTACAGAGATTTCCCCCATAGAAAAGACAAAGAAAGAACTATCCATATTGTTCAACAAGCTAAAATAGTGGAGGATATGGGTAGCAAAATGTTGAGGATTTACGCAGCCCTGGACAACAAGCAAGAAAAATTTCAATCGCACATGATTGAAGTGGAAGGTATGATCAACAACCGACCACTTGTTATTTTAATTGACTCAGGGGATAGCCATAGTTATGTAGATCCTAGAGTGGTGGAAAGTTTGCATCTAATGAGGAGAAAACATGAGAAGTCTTGGTTAGTGCAGTTGGGCACAGGGACCAAGAGGAAGGTCACTGAATTGGTTAAGTCATGTTCAGTGGACATGAAAGGAATGAGCACTAAGGCTGAATTGAACATGCTGCCTTTACGCTCATACGATTGCTTAATTGGGATGGACCGGTTGGACTAACACCATGCCCTTCTGGATTGTCATAACAAGAGGTTCACATGTCTGGACAAAGAGAGAAATCAGGTAACAATCCAAGGAATTCCCAGAGCCATGGCTGTTAGAGAAATCTCAGCCATGCAGCTGAAGAAATATTACCGGAAAGGCTGTCAATTATTTGCAGCCCGGGTGGAAGAAGTATTCCAAGATGTGGTCTCGAATTTGGAAAAACACAAGGTACTCAAAGAATTTAAGGACGTATTTCAGGAGGTGCCTGGACTACCTCCGAAGAGGGACATCGATTTTTCTATAAATATGATGCCTGGAGTAGCCCCAGTTTTGAAGGCTACTTATAGAATGAGTACACCAGAGATGAAAGATTTGCAATTGCAGCTCGAAGAGCTACTAAAGAAAGGTTACATTCATCCCAGTATGTCACCGTGGGGAGCCCCGGTCCTATTCATGAAGAAGAAATATGGGACGTTGAGGTTGTGCATTGACTTTTGGCAGTTGAATAAGGTCACTGTCAAGAACAAGTATCCTCTGCCGAGGATTAATGATATTTTCGATCAGTTGAAGGATGCGAAAATATTTTCAAAAATAGATCTTCGATCTGGATATCACCAAGTGAGAATAAAGGATGAAGACATCAGCAAGACCACCTTTAGAACAAGGCACGGTCATTATGAGTTTATAGTGGTGTCGTTTGGATTGTCCAACGCGCCTGCTGTCTTTATGTGCTTAATGAATGGAGTGTTCAGAAATTATTTGGACAAGTTTGTCATAGTCTTCTTGGACGATATCTTGGTGTATTCCAAGAAAGAGGAAGAAAACGAACAAAACCTTAGAATGGTGTTGCAGGTGTTGAGAGAACACCAGTTGTATGCAAAATTGAGAAAGTGCTCATTTTACCAAAAGCAGATCCATTATTTGGGGCACATTATATCTGAAGAAGGGATCGATGTGGATCTTGAGAAGGTAAAGGCCATTTGAGAATGGCCAACACCAAGGAATGTGGCAGAAGTTAGATCTTTTATGGGTCTGGCAGGCTACTATAGGAGGTTTATAGCCAGATTCTCAAAGATATCTCATTCTATCACTTCTTTGCAAAGGAAGGAGAAGAAGTTCCAGTGGACTAAAGAATGTGAGAGTAGCTTCCAGTGATTGAAGCAGCTGCTAACTAGTGCTCTGATCCTGAATATTGTGGATCCAGACAAGGATTATGTAGTGTGCACAGATGCATGTAAGGAGGGGCTGGGAGGAGTTCTCAGCCAAGAGGGATTTGTAGTTTGTTATGAATCCCAAAAGTTGAGGGAACATGAGAAGAATTATGCCACTCATGACTTAGAGATGGCAGAAATCATCCACGCCTTGAGGAAATGGATACATTACCTCATGGGCAAGAGATTCGAGTTGAGAACAGACCATAATGGTCTGAAGTATTTATTTGATCAGCCGACCTTAAATGCCAAGCAAATCAGATGGCTAGAATTTCTGTGTGAATATGACTTTGATATCAATCATATCAAAGGGAAATGAAATAAGGTGGTTGATGCACTCAGCAGAAAAGTGCACGAATTACATGCTACAGCCATTAGCATGTACAGAACTGAGATTAAAGACAGAATTCTTGAAGCTACAAATGTTGATTTGTAGTACAAAAGACTTGTAGCAAAGCTACAACAGCATGATAAACCACAAACCAAGGAAAGTTACACCTTGGGAACTGATGGTTTACTTCTGCATAAGAATAGAGTATATGTACCCAATGTCTGAGAATTGAAGCTTTAAATTCTAAAAGAGATGCATAACGTGACTTATGTTGGACATCCTGGATATCAAAAGACTGTGGCAGCAGTCAAAAGCCATTATTTTTGGCCAGGTTTGAAGAAAGAAATTGCTGAATACATCGCCAGATGTATGGAGTGCCAAAAGGTTAAGGCTGAGCATAGACACCCAGCAGGGTTGTTGCAGCCTTTACCTATTCCTGAGTGGAAATGGGACGTGGTAATAATGGATTTTATCACAGGATTGCCCAGAACAAGAAAGAAGCATGATTCAATCATGGTGGTGGTGGACAAGATTACTAAAGCTGCCCATTTTATTCCACTGAAAACCACCCACAGAGCAGTAGATGTTGCTGATATCTTTTTAAAAGAAGTTTCATGCTTGCATGGAATTCCTAAGACAATTGTGTCTGATAGGGACCCGAAATTCACTTCGAATTTCTGGAAATGATTGTTCAAAGGATTTGGAACGAATCTCAACTTTAGTACAGTGTATCATCCTGAGTCTGATGGACAGACAGAGAGAGTAAATAGAGTAATAGAAGACATGCTGAGAATGTATGTGATGGATAAACCATCAAGGTGGGAAGACTACCTGCATTTGGTAGAATTTGCCTACAATAATGGATATCATACATCTCTGAAGATGAGCCCGTTCGAAGCACTTTATGGAAGAAAGTGCAACACTCCAGTAAGTTGGGATAATTCAGCTGATAGAGTAGTAGTTGGACCTGAGCTACTCAAAGAGATGGAAGATCAAATGATAAAAATCAAACAAAATATGAAAGTTGCCCAGGACAGGTAGAAAAATTACGTTGATAGTAACAGAACCCATAGAGAATTCAAAGTGGGTGACCATGTTTTCCTGAAAGTGAAAACTAACAGGAGTTCCCTGAAGCTGGGAAGTTGTGCCAAGTTGGCAGCAAGATTTTGTGGGCCATTTGAGATCCTGGAAAGGATTGGGCCAGTTGCATACATGCTTGCATTTCCTGCATCTATGAATGTACATAATGTGTTTCATATTTCATTGCTTAATAAATATGTACCTGATGCTAATCATGTTATCGATTGGACTATGATTCAGGTGGAACCAGAAGGTGTCCTGCAAGTGCATCCTATGCGCATATTGGATAGGAAAAGAAAACCGCTTTGGAATCGAGCTATAGAGCTTGTAAAGGTCTAGTGGACCTGGCACGGTCCTGAAGACACGACATGGGAGCATGAAGAAGTAATGCGGACAGAGTACCCGCATCTTTTTGAAAATTTTGAAAGACTTGCAGAGACAGTGTAAGTTGCACTGAGGACAGTGCAAAAATAAGGGGAGGGG
The DNA here is from genome assembly GCA_009831015.1 of Picea engelmannii. Classification (NCBI taxonomy): domain Eukaryota; kingdom Viridiplantae; phylum Streptophyta; class Pinopsida; order Pinales; family Pinaceae; genus Picea; species Picea engelmannii. The sequence goes on from ML800430.1 coordinate 264,057, forward strand.
GATTGTAGTGTCCCCAAGGCCGAGCCCCATTGCAAATCATGATATATGAAATGAATTGTAAAAATGTTCTATAGGATGGTGAGCCAAGTTTTGTATAACTAGTAGGCTTATGTGTTTGTTAGGCCAGGGAGCCTAAGTGTTGAAGGCCAGGAGCCTGCTAAAGTAATTGTATGTATGCAGAATGATTAATAAAATATAAACACCGCCAGGTGTAGACCGACCACGATGAATGAGTGAAGGGGGACTGAGCGTCCACAGAGTGGGCAAGGGATTAGGTGCTAGAAGGTGGGAAAAAGGGCCTAAGTGTTGAGCCTAGGGGCTAAGCCTAGGGGGCTTAAGCCTGGGTATAATATTTTAATATTATTTCCCTAAAGACGTGTATTTTATTTTTATCCTAAGTTCCCGGCAAGGGAAAACATGCAAAAGGGATGCATGCTATGGGAACGCATGCATTTCCCAGGGTGACAAGTGTCAACCCTGGTGCATGCAAATATAATAGCCGAGATGAACCGTGTGAGGGGGAGCTTCTCCATTCTACCTGACCGTCTGAGCATGAACCAATCCGACCTCTGCAAGAATACCCTCGTACAATCCTGAAACCAAAACTGTGAGACTATCCCGTGATTGTTGAACCTGTTTGGGAAGCGCATGTTTGTTTTTCCCAATTGGTTTTTGCGGCCATGCAGTGCTAGACTGCGCGTGGCATACTAGCCAGAGTAAGCTCATGCTGAGCTTGTGTATGACCTCTCTTCTGGTGAGGGAGGTGACTGTGGTTGGAAGAGGTAGGTTGTCATGCCTGTGAGAAACTCTTTCCAGGTGAAAGAGTTTGTTGGGAAGTGGTTTCTTCCAAAGAGTGCCCAGCACCAGCTACGGGCTTTGAGACTTCCTGATACGGCATGTTGCAGAGACCCAGAGAGGGAGGTTAGCACCGATGGATTGTGCGTTTGAATTTGAAGGTGTATACTCCCGGGTGGAACAAGCATGTGGGGAATGATATTTTGGTAGTAGTGGGCATAAGATGGAATCTTTAGGAAGAATCCTTCCAGATATTTTTGTGTTGTTTCCCTGTAACCTCAGCCTAGCTTAGGATTCCTTGCCTTGGGGTGGAGCTCAGTCCTAGCTCGGGGGTGATGCATTGTTGAGATGATGAGCAGTGTGGTCTAAGGATGGGAGGTTCGTGGAAGGCCTACACTTGGTTGGTGGATTTCACCACTGTTACAAGATAAGTATCTAACTATGTTCTTATCACATTTTGCATGACTGTGCTACATAAATTATCATGACTTCCATTGTGTATATGAATTATTGTTAAATGTTATGGATTGTTTAATCATAGCAGTGAAATTATATGTTTTTACTCTGAGTTAAATGTATTTATTTACTTGAATGCATGTGATTATATAATGCATGTATGAATTATGTACAAGTGCGTGTACAGATTGTTACATAGTGTGTTATAAGCTCTGGGTAAGCCAAAAAAAAAAAAAGGTACACTACAAAATGAAACAAAGGTCCTGAGTATAGTTGTTTTCTTGTGTCAATCTCATTAAAAAATGAAACAGTCACCTCTTCCATTAGGTCGATTCTTTAGCTAGATCTCGTATATGTCGAGATGATTTTTTCATTAGGTATCGTATTTGAACCTTCATTTCATCCACCCTTTTCCTTTTTCTCCATCTAGTACAGAAATTGGTGACAACCTCAATGTCGATGAATGAAATGAAGATGGGTTTAGAGTACCAACCATCCATGGGTATCCCAACCTTTGGAATTTACATTGGGAATTTACATGCATAGTTTAATTTTGTTTCAATCTTGCGTAAAAATTAAACCAATACCGAGCTTAGTCTTTGTTCTTTCTCGTGCTCGTAAATACATGATAATAAGTTATCAATCTTAGTCATTGTTCTTTCTCGTGCTCATAAATACATGAGGATGTAACCGAGTAAATGTTTATCACTTTTTCAGACTCATAAAGGTTATACGAAAAAGGAACCCCCTAGTGTCTCCTTTAAGCTCTTTTCAGACTCTCTAAACATGAAAATATTTACGAGTGATCTTGCTTCCTTTCACACTCGTTAAAAGGTTTGAAAGGGTGTCTTTAGAGTGGTAGTTTATCATTTTTCTAGCCTCGTGAAACTAAATTTATGAAAAAGGACAACTGTGGATTCCACTATAAGTTCTTTTCAGACTCTCTAAACATGAAAAACAACCGATTTTTCCTTCTATGGACTCGCTAAACTACACATTGAAGGGCCCATATGGGAACGAACCCTTTCTTATTCTAGTTTGTTAAACAAAGGAAGAGGGACTTATCGAAGGTGAGTTATATAGAGCATGTGTTATCCTCCTCGAGCTCGTTAAATTAAAAAGAGGTACTCGTCTATCTGGGTGGGGAAAAAAATTGAAGGAAGTAGGTCAAGGTTTTTGAGAATCCTTTATGGCAGATTTTGTCTCCCTTGAACATGGAACATGTTTACGTCTCGTCTTATAGTTGGGTAATATGCTTGTATCTGAGTCAAACCAATTCCATGTGTCACCATACTTTTTTGTCCAGTCGAAGAGTGCTCTTATTGTCGTCACATTACATTCTTGGTACTCGTTGAGTCAGTGTTTCCAAGTCAGTTGTCGTGCCTCATCATGTTCACGGGAAGTTTCACTTAACACCATCCATCTACAATATTTCTAGTTTCCATTTCCTGTGTTAGTCCATGCTCATTTGATTCACCATATTACATCACTTTCCTATGTCAGTTTCATGTCGTTGATGGGGGATACATCAAGGCCCTCCTTCGACGAGTCTTTTCATGTCAACTTCAACACATCATCTAGGAATTAGACTTAGAAACCAGTTAGTACCTTAGGACCTACATGCCTCAATGGAAGGCCTCCTTTCCTTCGACAGTATGTTTTCATCATTTAACTCTGATCAAATGATTCCACGAATGTTCGACTTCATCTCATTTATTCACATTCTCTTGAATGTACTAGGGTACCTTAGGAGTCATTAACATCATTGGTGATTTCCCTCGCACTTGTTAACAATTTACCTCAATGATTGGTAATCAAGTGGTTTCTACCATGTTTGACATCAAAGCATCTATTCACATGGCTAGATTCGTACAACATCGGGATCGAGAAGAAGACCCTTGGTTGAGTGTTCATTTTGATATCTACTTTACCCAGGCTACGAAAGGAGATTATTTGAGCATATTGATATATATATATATACTATCACATAGATCCACTTTGTATTGGTATGCGGCTATGTTTTGTCATCTCATAGATCCACTGTGTATTTTTCATGGCTACGATCAATTCATGTCATGGAAGTATAGATCCACATTGTATCTTTGGTGGCTATACTCCTCAGTCAATATTATTATGGATCTGTAGTGTATTTGATGGAAGCTATGCCATACCTTAAAAGTCCTTTATCACTCAAGCATAGGTATGCCTATTGTTGGCACCAGGAGTCACTCCTAGATTGCAGCAGGAGTAAGCTCGATACCCATTAGTTTTATGTGTCACGAATTGGTTTAAAAGTGGTCTAATGGACGCAAACTCAAGATATATCATTTTAAATCATAAACCAGGGGAAGTTATGCATAGATAATGAGGTATTGATCTAAATTCAAGCAATAAAATAGTGTAGTGGGGAATAGGTTGAAGAATAGGGGAAAGTGTAGAGGACTACTATGGACATCCAATCTTCTAGTAGCCTAGGGAAGAAAAGATTCAGAGGTGAGATCCTCTCAAATATGAGAACTTCAAGATACTGAAAATGTTATAACAACAATGTAATCAAACCTACATTACATTACAGTCACAACAACTCGACTCATTCATGCCCGAGTTTCCAATATCAAAGGTCAAGAGAAACGGAGAAGAAAGTTGATTTTTATTAAAAAAGAAGTCTTAGAATCACATACATAACTGGAGAACCAGGCACTTTACTAAAACATTACATATGGGAGCTCATCTCTACCATCGACCCCTACAAAAATGGAAAAAATGCCTACATATACTCCGAACTGACGCGGATTTCCTGAAACGTGATCCTCTATGCATTCATAGATTTGTGCTAATAAGATTCTCTGTCAGGCTGCTCATGAAGACGTTGATTAGACTACCCATGCAGTTATCTGTCAGATGTGATCTCTGTCAGGTTGGACTCACAATCATCTTCTGTGCTTTTTCCCTTTCTGACCTTCTATTTATGGAAGGAGACTATGTCTCACCCACCTTCCACATTAACATTAACTGCTCCCTTGGGATTGGGTAAGGCTCGGTCAACTCTGCACCTGCAAGATGAGGAGGCCTTCTTATACTTCCATATATATGCTTATGGAATTTGTGGAAAAACTAGTAGGGAAACATGGAGGTTGACGCGATGACTTGGAGCATATGACGCGAAGTGGAGAATATTTGATGACCTATAAAGGGAAACTTAGCATACTCGATGTGAAGATGATATGAGGAGAGGCCATGTGGAAATACATGGCAGAGGGAAAGCGATCGGTAAAAAGCGGGTGGCAGACGTGGAGGCAAAGGAGAAATTTGGTAGCATGTGATTGGTTAGGAGGGGAACACGTCGCAATGATGGGGTGACCTGGAGGAAGAGAAACATGTGTTGGAATATAAGAGGGGGGAAAACAAAAAGGGATATGACATGGGATGGGAAGTGGAGTACACATGGTAGACGGGGATAAGTGAGGAGTGGCGTTGACACAACAGTGGAGAAAGGAAAGGTGAGTGGAAGACAAGTGTCAGTGGGAGGTGAGGGTGGTAAGTGGAAGTAGTAAGTGGAATATCGGAGGGGGGGGTAGTTGGTTAGTGGTTTAGCACGGGGGGGAGGGGTCCTACATCACGAGGAGGCACCACAATAGTGGGGGGGCGCACTAGAAAACCACCATATCGGAAACTCCCCCCCCCGTTAAAGGCAGAATGGTGGGGGTGTTATGGAATTGAACCTGCATCGTAGATTTGAGCGCGCACATCTCAACCACCCATATCCATGTGCTCTTTATAATAACATGCCTGTCTACGCACCAAAAATTAGGATAAGTGGGGTTTTCAACCCACTTCTTGTCATTCTTTTGCCATGGTGTCTATTCTGAAGGAAGAAAACCCCCTTTACCATCATATGTGATATCACTAGGTTCCATGGGGGATAGAATATTCCCTGCGGGGCTCTAAGAACCTTTTTGCAGCTTCAGTGCCTTGCTTTTGGGCTATGGATTCATTTATTAAAACCGAAGAGATAAACAAGAAAACAATATTTACAAATACAGGGAAGCCACTCGTGGCTCAAGTAAAACATTTTTTCAGGAAATGCCCATTCACAGGGCCATTAAAAAATTCTTCTCCCTTCAATTCCTGCAACCTGTAAGTATTATTTGAAAATACTTCAAGGATTGTGAAAGGCCCGATCCACAGGGCTTCAAACTTGTTGTGCTTTCCTCTATCCTGCCTAGGTGCATCCCACTTAAGCACTAGATCTCCCAGCTGGAAATCTTCTTTTCTCGCCTTTCTTTCAAAGGCTTGTTTAATCCTTTGCTAATGGTCATGAGCCCTATCCATCACCTTCTCTCTGGTCTACTGCACTTCCACTAGTTGATGAATCCTTCTGATCTTATCATCAATCTCCCCTTGATCATCCTGAAAGAAATTTCCTACAGGTAGACTCAGCTAAGATGGAAAAACAGCTTCTATCCCATAAACAAGTTGGAAATGGGAGATGCCTAGGGACCTCTTTGTTGTCACTCGATCATCCCATAGAGAGAATTTTAACTTTGAATCCCATGCCTTTTTATTTTCTTCAAAAAGTCTTTTAATAAGCTTGATCAAAATTTTGTTAGAGGACTATGCTAGTCCATTTCCTTGGGGATAATAAGGGGTGGAGTGAATTAATGAAATCTCAAACTACTCACAGAACTTAATAAAGGTCTCAAACTTGAAAGATGCAACATTATCATTGATAATTCTGCTAGGACAACCAAACCTTGCTATGATATCCTCCAGGAAGCTGATGATTACCTTGTGTGAAGCACTCCTGGTGGGGATGGCTTCTGTCAATTTGCTGAAATAATCCATTGCATTTAAATTCCATCTATGTTGACCACTTGAATAAGGATGAATCTCCCCAATGAATTCCAACCCCCATTTTCTGAAAGGGTGTTGAAGCTACTACAGGTTTCAGTGGCAAGGATTTGAGCTGCTTCTTTCCTGAGAATTTTTTACATTCGATGCAGGCTCTGATCTCTCTGCATACATCAGTGAATAAAGTGGACTAGTAATACCCATCCCTGAGAATTTTTTAGGTTTTTTTCTTCCAGAAATGGTGTCCACCACATAGGCTACTATGAAAATCAAACATAATCCTTTGGGCTTCCTGTGGGTTTAGACATATCAGAAGCACTCCTAGAGGGTCGTTCCAATATAAGACTTGGTCAATAAGGAAATATTTGATTTCTTTGATCTTTAAATATATTTCCTTTCTCTTCCCCATTCCATCAAGAGGCTTTAATTCTTGCATAAAATATACTATGTCTCCATACCAGGTGCATTCTGCTAGTGGTAAGCTATCTTGAGAGATTTTGTTAGACAACTCTGCCTGCTGATTTTCTGAGCAAGCATTGACGAAGTTAACCCCCAAGGATTTATAATTTGATTCATCCAAGATCTTGGATAAACCTTACGCTTTAACTATCTTGGTGGGATTTATTTTAAAGATCAAACTCAAGGAGTTTGGCAATCCATTTGCTCCTTCTCCCATCTATGTCCAGCTGAATGAGAATGTCCTTCACAACAGCTGAAGGAACATATAAAATGACCTTTGAGTGCAAGAAATAGACTCTGAAAAAATTGATATATTTCACCAAGGCATAGGCTTGCTTTTCCATGATGTCATATCTGATCTTAGCATCCCTTAGTGCTCTTCTGAAAAAGGAAATAGGCTACTCTAGCCCTGCATCATTATTCTATAGTAGGATAGCAGCCACTGTGTCAAAGTAAGCAAAATAAAAGATTAGAAATTCCTTGGAATAATCAGGACTGATGAGCACAGGTGCCTCCGTCAAAGAATTTTTTATTTTGTGAAAGGATTCCCTAGGTTCAGCAGTCCACTTTACTTTACTCCCCTTCTTGAGCATGGTTGTGATATGTTTTACCAACTTAGAAAAATTTGAAACAAACCTTCTTAAAAAATTAATCTTCCCCAAAAAAGACTGGACTTCTTTCTTAGACCTGAGAAGTGATAGGGTTTGTTTTTCTTCCACCCTGCTGAGATCAATCCTCACTCCTTCACCAGATACTATATGCCCCAGTAATTTTCCCTTTTGCATAGAAAATAATGATTTATTAGGATTTAGGGAAAGACCAAACCTTCAGCATTTCAGGAAAACTTTCCCCAGATGACAACAATGTTCTTTATCAGATCTGGAAAAGACTATTATGTCATCTAGATATATCACCACAAACTGATCCCTTTCCCCAATGAAGGCTATGTCCATGGCTCTCTAAAATGTTTCCCCTGCATTCATCAATCCAAAAGGCATTTTGGCATACATGAATGTGCCCCAAGGAGTGGTGAAGGTTGTTTTTTCTCTGTCCTCGGGAAGTACTGATATCTGATTGTAGCCAGAAAATCCATCAATCATGGATATCCTTGATGCACCAGTTACCCTTTGTAAGATATTCTCCATCTTTGGTAAGGGGTAATTGTCCTTATTTGAGCTTCTATTCAGATTTCTAAAATCAACACAGATCCTGATTTCTCCACTTTTATTTCTTACTAGGACCAGATTGGCTACCCATTTTGAATATCTGAGGGGAATGATGATTTGAGCATTCAACAACTTCTTTACTTCTTTTTCCGTGACAGGTAGCAACATAGGATTGATCTGTCTTATCTTTTTCCTGAATGTCTTAGCCTCTTCTTTTAGGGGAATCTTATGCTCAATGACAGTTGTTTCATATGTCTTAAGGTCTTCATAGGTCCAAGAAAAAACATCAACAAATTCCATCAATAGTTCAGCATACTCAACCCTCTACTCCCTTGTCAAGCTTCTTGAAAACTTGACAAACTTTGGCTCCTTCTATGTGTCGATGTTACACTCAGTTGTATCAAGATTATCATTTGAGTATTTACCCTTTACTTCCACATCATTTATATCCAAAATCCTTTCCAAAGGAACCAGTCCCTTTGGAATGTGATTGCTAGGTAGATGAACAATATGATGATCAACAATTTTGTTTAGAAGATCATTATCATAAGGGTCGGCTTCAGAAGCAGGGTCTTGGTTAATGTGCAAGGCAGATAATTCATCAACAATCTTCAGAAATCTTCTGGTTTCAATATCGTCCTCAAAAACCTTCCAATGTTTGACATTGTCAGGTATGGAGGGCCTGTATTTTACTTTTGTATCGTACCTGAGCTTGGGTGGCAGAGGGATTCTGAAATTGCTTGCTGAAATAGCTAGGGAATTAGCCATAGTGTTTTCTCCTCTTGGAATAAATGATATATTGAAATCCAAGAAAAAACTGTCAATGAGGTCCCAAGATTCATTTATGTAACTCCTAAGTCGAGGGTGCTTGGCCTGATAAATATTTCTGATTTTCTGAACAATCAACTCAGCATCTCCAAACACAAATATTTTTTTAATACCCATGTCCTTTTCATCTCTCAAGCCCAAAACAAGAGCTTCGTACTCTGCCACATTATTGGTAGCTTCAAACTCTAATTTGTACGACAGGGATATAGTTTCCTGAGAAGGGGAAACAAAAACCACCCCAGCACCAGCACCATCTTTAGAAGAAGCCCCATCAAAGAAAATTTTCCATACATAAGTGATTGGGGGAGAATATTCCTGGGGGGGAATTGGTTTCTTTATTATTTGAAGAGGAACCTCAGGGGTGTTGGTGAGCTGCAACAAGATGGATCCTAAATCAGTGTCAAAGGAAAAAATGGGATGATTGGTAGGGTCTACCTCATCACTGACAATGTAGGTTAGGTGAGCTTCTATGTACAGTCTTTTGTGCTCCCCTCCAAAGACTAAAATGGTAGCATATTTTAGATCCATATGTGATGTTCCCCCAATATTTTTAATCCAATATCTTGACAATAGCATGCCAAACTTGGGAGGGACATCAGCTACCACAATGCCCATGACCACACTCTTCATGAGCAACTAAAACATGGTTACCACCAGATCTTTGATGACTCCAAGACATTGCACCCTCCTTGAATTGAAAGAGTATTGATCATGATAGGACTTCGTTACTTCCAGCCCCAACTCTTCCATGACTGTTTTAGGCATGAGGTTGTGGGAAACCCCAAAATCCATCAGGAAATATGCATCACCTTATCATGTATGTTTAGGGATGTGTAAAATGGAGAGGATGAATCATCTCTATCTTCTACCATAGGACCTAAGATGACTATTGGTTTTTCATATTGGAGATTCACTGAGTCTGTGGAAAGATGAGGTGGCTCACACTGCATCAATTTAGAGAGGGACCTTTTGAAATCCTCATGTTTAACTAGCTCTGAGAGGGGGACAAGAATTCTAATTTTTTTCATTTCATGCTCAAAATTAAAGGAGGAAGGAGGCTTGGGAATTTCCCTCACCTCTGGGACAGGGTATTTGGCTATTGGCAAGAGATTCTGAGCTTTCCTTTCCTTGGCAGTGATTTTTATAGGCTTAGCAATATTTTCTGCTAAGAGAGGATGATTAGGGATGTCAGACTGCCCTTCTTTCTTCTTTGACCTGAGATTGTATTTATTGGGATTGTTGTCATGTGGTTTCTCCCCTCTACTCGGCTTATTTATTTTACTATTCAAGAGGGACTCCTCATAGGTAGACTCAGTAAGATGAGGAAAAGGGGAGGTGTCTCCAATACAGTGAATTGCAGGGTTGAGCTCCTCTTCTCCTCTCTCCTCATCAACAACAAGGTGGTTTTGGAGGGGAGTCTAGATGTTCTGATTTCTTCTATCTCTATCTCCTTTATCCCTTGGCATAATCTAAGGAGCATTGTTGCTCAGCCTTCTGAAATTTCCTTTGTTATTAATGTTTTAGGGATTTCCGTATGTCAGCTTCCCCTCCATTTTCATTTTCTCCATCTCTGCAGACAGGTATTTTACCATATTGGTAAATTAATCTACTTGAGGGTGAGCCACAAAAGAACTAGAGGTTGAGGCCTCAGATCTCCCTCTTCCCTTGTCTCTGTCAGATTTGATTCTGCGCCTATTAACTACCAACAAATTGGATTCTACTTCTAGGGATGCATCTTGCATGTTAGCCAAGGAAGTAGCTCTTATTTCTCTTAGAAGAAGTCATAAATCGAGGTCAAAGGCACTAGCATAAGATATTTGGGTGGAGGCTTCTGAGGGTTTTATTTCAGCAGGGATCTTGTTGAACATCTTATTGAATCTTTTGGAGAAGTCAGAGACAAACTCTCCTTCCTTTCTCTTCAAGGACCCAAACTCTGTCATATAATACATGAATTATTTATTATCTCCCCACTATCTCAAGAAGGCATTATATAGAGCTTCAATCCCAACAATAGATCTAGGGGTCAGTCCCCTAAACCATTTCCTAACCTCACCATCTAGGCTATGGACGAAGACTCTCATCCAGACATGTTCATTTTCAATGTTCAAGTTGTCTTCATAAATGTAGAAGGAAGAAAGGTGTTCTTCACCAGTCATGTCCTCCTCTCCAGTGAATCTAGGCATATACTTCAAGTAATCTCTAGTAGGGAGAGGATTCATTGGTTGAGGTAGGACTAGAGGGGCATACCTTGCAGCCACTATGGAATCCATTATGTTTACAGAGGGATTAGTGCCTGCCATAGGGATATGAGGTGGAGGAGAACTAGGGGGAGAAGGGGTTCGAAATTGGGATACTGGAAATGAGCTCGTAGGAGGAAAAGAGAACAACAGAGGATTTGAAGAAAAGGCTATAGGACTTGAGGGAACAGAGGTTGGTGTGGGCACAATAGTAGAAACAGTAATAGGAGGAGGGGTGGTAAAGCCTAGGGTAGGAAAATACTTTGAATTCCTAAGTCTAGACCAGGCTGCAATGTCAGGGGAGATAGGAGTGACAAATCTCTCTTCCTCTAATCCAAGACCAGGAGAAAAAAACTCAACAGGAACACTCCCAAAATTTAAAAAACGAGAAACTCCAACAAGAGGTCTAATAGGAAACTGAGAAGTAGATATTGGAGTCTTTAACAGAGGTCAATGAGAACTATCAGAAATACATGGTTCAGTAGTAGGAGCTCCCTCTCTGAGAGACCTTCCCTTTCTGATAAGCTTCTCTGGACCTGCTTCAGGTGTTGTCAAGGGAAACTAAGGGGTAGACCTTGTATGCCTGCCTCTGGAAGCCACAACTGAAACAATAGGTTCGCCATAGTGGATTATTCACAATGGAGTCACTAGGTGCATAGTAGCAATCTTGGAGGGCTCTGATGCCTGATGCACCTTCAGAATTAGAGGCTCAATGTCATTCAATCCGGGGAAAATCTTCAACGTCATCCCTGGCAATGGCGCCAGAAATGTTGGCACCAAGATTCACTCCTAGATTGCAGTAGGATTAAGCCCGATACCCATCCATTTTATGTGTTACAAATTGGTTTAAAAGTGGTCTAATGGATGCAGACTCAAGATATATCATTTTAACTCAGAAACCACGGGAAGTTATGCATAGATAATGAGGTGTCAATCTAACTTCAAGCAGTAAAATAGTATAGTGGTGAATAGGTGGAAGAACATGGGAAAGTGTATAGGACTACTATGGACATCTGGTCTTCCAGTAGCCTAGGGAGGAAATGATTTAGAGGTGATATCCTCTCGGATCTAAGAACTTTGAGATATTGAAAACGTTATAACAACAATGTAATCAAACCTACATTACATTACAGTCACAAAATCCCGACTGGATCATCCATGCTTGAGTTTCCAATATCAGAGGTCAAGAGAAATGGAGAAGAAATCTTATTGTTATTAAACAGGAAGTCTCAGAATCACATACATAACTGGAGAACTAGGAACTTTACTAAAACATTACATACGAGAGCTCATCTCTACCATCAACCCCTACAAAAATGGAAAAAATGCCTACATATACTCGAAACTGACTTAGATTTCCTAAATTGTGATACTCTATGCATTCATGTCTTTGCGTTGATAAGATTCTCTGTCAGGATTCTCATGCAGATGTTGATCAGAATGCCCATGCATTCGTCTGTTGGACACGATCTCTGTCAGGCTAGACTGACATTCATCTTTTCTGCTTTTTCCCTTTCTGACCTTCTATTTATGGAAGGAGACGATGTCTCACCCACCTTCCACATTTACATTAACTTCTCCCTTGGGATTGGGTAAGGCCCGGTCAAATTTTCACTTGCAAGATGAGGAGGCCTTCTCATACTTCCATCTAGATGCTTATGGAAATTGTGGAAAAACAAGCAAGGAGACGTGGAGGCTGACACAATGACTTGGAGCATATGACGTGAAGCGAAGAATGGAAGACAACCTGGAAAGGGAGATTTAGCATATTCGGTATGAATATGAGATGAGGAGAGGCCATGTGGACAGACATGGTAGAGGGAAAGTGATTGGGAAAAATTGGGTAGCGGACGTGGAGGCAAAGGAGAAATGCAATATCACGTGATTGGTTAGGAGGGGAACACGTCGCTATGACGGGGTGACCTGGAGGAATAGGAACATGTGTCAGAAGATAAGAGGGGGGGAAGTGAAAAGGGATATGACATGGGACAGGAAGTGGAGTACACACGACATGCAGGGATAAGTGAGGCGTGGCACTGACACAATAGTGGAGAAAGGATAGGTGAGTGGAAAACAAGTGTTAGCGGGAGGTGAGGGTGGTAAGAAGAAGCAGTAAGAGGAATATTGGAAGGGGGGGTAGGTGGTTAGTGGTTTAGCGTGGGGGGGTCTAACATCACAAGGAGGCACCACGATAGTGGGGAGCCCACACTGGAAAACCACCATACTGGACCCCCCCCCCCATTAAA
>ML800430.1:277154-290119 GCA_009831015.1 Picea engelmannii
TTGCATTGTAGATCTGAGCACACAGATCTCGGCCACCCATATCCACGCGCTCTTTAGAATAACATGTATGCACACCAATAATTAGGATAAGTGGGTTTTCAACCCACTTCTTGTCATTATTTCACCATGGTGTCTATTCTGAAGGAAGAACACCCCCTTTACCATCATATGTAATAACACCTGCCTTGGGTTTGAAACATGTCATAACATTTGTTTGATGCGTGTTTGCAGCTTCTACCAGGTTCTCCAACTCCACACCCTTGCATTAAACATTTGTAAATATTTTCGACCATCATACTCTCTTCTGACCTCACACTTTAGGGGGCATTCTGTTACACATTAAATTTGCACACCTACCTAAGTGTCGTAAAGTGTCATATAAGTGTCTCATACACCTCGACACCATGGAATAACCTATGTCACAATCCCTAGTCAATGTGGACCACTGATATATTACATGAAGGCCAAAATACCAAGTGCACATAAATTATTATTATTATTCATGAAAAATAAATTAATTAAGTGTGAGAATCCACCTCACATTTGGTTTCCTATTTTTTAGGGAAGGTGGAGGATCTCATGGATGGTTGAAATATTTCCTCCTTAAAATCCTTGATAGATATTTCCTCTCTAAAATCCTTAAGAAATATTTTCTCCTTAAATATCTTAGAGATCCGTTTTTTAGTGGATCTAATGAGAGATCCTCTCCATGGTGGTTAAGCCTCCAAATCCTATATAATGAGGGATTTCCACAGAGGAGGGAGGCATGGAGAAGTTTAGAGATACCAAACTTATGATCTCATAAGGAAGGAAGCAAATTGGAGGTATCAAACTTATGGTCTTGGGAGCTTTGTGCAATGGCTAGACGAGGAGGACTTGGAGAGGCTGTTGCGACTTCATCAATGATTTGTAAGTATCTCTTTTGATTTCTCATTAATACATGTTCTTGGCCTGTTTCCTTCAATTTTTTGTACATTTTCATGGACTTTTCTGTTTGGATAAATATAGATTTAAGCTAATCATGGTAGAATAGGAAGTATGTTTTGTCTTCATTGTTTATTGGATTTCAGGACTTGTTGAAGGACTTGGAGATCCAGCCCAACTTGCACTGAGTGAGGACAAACTTCATAAAAATGTACTCTTATTTTCTTCCTCTTCTCTATTGATTAGCTTAACTATGTTTGAAGGAAATTCAGTGTTCAACGTTAGCACTTTTTTATATTGGTCATAGGAGTCTAAGATCCAAGAGGGAATTCACCTGTCCGCAGGGAGATTTTCCTACAACAGTGGTTAAGCCTCCCAAATCCTATATAATGAGGCCACTCAAAGGTGAAAGGGAAAGAAAGGATTTCATAGTGTCAAACCTTTGTTATTGGTGGAAGGAATCCATAAAATCATCATCATTTTGATCTTGAGACTATCGGGAAAGGGTTGGACTAGAGAGCTTAGAGGATTTTTTGCAACTTCAATGCCAGTTTGTAAGTACTTCACCATGTTTATCCATTAATATAACTTGGCCTATTTCCATCATACTGTTGTTTATACATGTATGTCTATATAGATATATTTTCTCTTGTCTAATGATATATTGTAGAAGTAGAAGGTGTTTTTTTTCTCCTTGCATACTTTCTTCATCATGGTAGAAGCTTGGACAACAAGACTAAAGAATGAATATTAGGGAGGACAACTATCAAAAAGGAGTAAGTAACACTTCTTAGTTCTATATTCTATGCCTATAGACATAAATAATAGATATAAAGGAATGGTAGTGTCCATTTGTTTATTTTTTTGTCTTGGTCAATAGGGGTCTATATATTTTTGGGTATGTGTTATATTCTTTGCATGTGTGTGTGTGGGCACGTCAAATTCGACAACTGTGTCTGACGATCCCAACTTCCTTCACTATTTTAGAGGATTTTTCTATGTTTAACGATTTTCTAAATTAATCCTGGATTAAGGGATTAGGGTTTTGGCAGCTACGGAATACCTAAAACATTGTATATATTGTATGGTGAATGGTGAAATTATCACAATGAAGAGTTGAAAGGTGCGGCACCAAGGAAGTTTGGTTTCTCCCAATTAAGGTTTTCCAATGTAAATATTTGTGTACTATGTGTATGAGACATTGATTAATTTATGTTTTTCTTAAGAATATATATTCATTGCTTTACTTCATAGGTTTAAAACTTACATGTGGTATCAGAGCTCGTTTTTAGCTTCAGAGGGACGCCTTTGTTGCTGAGGATTTGGCTCGGTCTTGATAGATCAAATTTATATTGGGTCTATGATAAAACTGGATTTAGTGGGTTCTTTTGCAGTGGTTATTCGAGTGTATAAAGAGGAATGGAGATCTCTTCCAGAATCGAGATAGAGAATTTCAATGGTAAAAACTTTGAACTATGGAAGCTCAATATGGAGGACCTTCTTGTAGACAAAGAAAAATGGATCATTGTGGATCATGGTACATATCCTATTGGTACGTAGCCTATTGGGACACATACGATAGGTACACAACCTACTATTACACAAACTACTAGTACACCACCTACTGGTATGTCGAAGGAAGATTGGGAGAAGTTGGACAAAAGAGCAAGGAGTATTGTTTGACTTTGTCTGGAAGATTCAGTGTTATTGAATGTCTCAGGAGAATCTACAACCAAGGAACTATGGTATCAAATATTGGGATCTAGAGAGAAGGGGATCATCTTGAGAAAAGTGTTTGGCTACAACACTGGAGGAGTGTTGTTCTTGTTCTTTTTCTTGTTTCGGTTAGGTCACAGGTGATAGCTATTAGAGGGAGCTATAGTGATAGTTGCAGATGGCAACAGGTTAGATGGTATTTGGTTTGAGACATGGAGAAGACCATCAATATGAGGAGTTCTAGACTATTGCAACTCAATGGTGTGGCAGGTTGGGAGTTCTGGTGGATTGGAGGAGAGCCCAAATCACAACAATGTGTTCTTTGGAAGATTTCCAACCATGTGGATGAACTTCCAGTGACTTTACATAGTGAGTTGTGATGGGTGCAGCTCAGATGCTTTATCACAGACAAGAAAGTTTTGTGTGTATCACAAGTTGATGAGATAGAGTCTTCATTGGGACAGAGAGTTGCACATTGTCGAGGTGTGATGATGTATGAGGTATTTGACCTAGGAGGATGAGGAAAATTGTAGAGATGATTTGCGGTGGTCTAGAGTGGAATAAACTGAGTTTCCAACTACTACTTGGGACTATTCAAATGAGGACATGAGATCAGTGGATGTTTACCTTGGAGGATTTCATGGTTCTTATCCAGTAATAGAAATTGTCACATGACATGTGCATAGGATTTATTCGTGAGTTTCATAGTGTTTGAATTAGGTATGTACAAGAAGCTTGGTAGGAAGACTAGACATGTAGTATAGGGATCTAGAGAAGTGGTATTATAGATGGATTCATAGGGTGTGTTGTGAGTGGAAAATGTATTATGGTTTTAGGAGTGTGTTATCATCCTCAGGGATTGAGGAGTAATACTATGCAGTGTTTTTCTAGGATGAACATGTGTTATTGGATGTTGATTTGGTCTTCCCGGGTCTTGGGAAGATTTTTTTCAGGGGATTTGTGCATGAGAGATGTTTCCAAGGTTTGAGGGGATATGGGCTGATTGTATTCAGGAGGATACTCAGTTGGTGTACAAGGAGTATACAAATAGTTTAAGTGTCATGATAATGGTTAATTTTCTTCACAGTGTCCACACCTGAGGGGTAGGGGAAGAAGGTACCAGGCATAAACATGAGAGGATGATGAATTTGCAGAAAGGTTCCATAGGGAGATATTTTTGGTCTCCACCCTTTCAGGTACAGTTTCCAATAGGGGGAATTGGTTGGTGGATAGCAGAGAATATTTCCATATGAAAGGTGCTAGAGAGTTGTTTGACACTTTCACTGAGACTAGCTCAAACTTGTGTGTGGATCTTGGCACGAGAGTCAAGTATGAAGTATGAGGATCCAGTACAGTATCATTTTGATTGGATTCAAGAGAGGTAGTTAGGGTGTCAAATATGTTATGGGTTCCAAAACTCAGGAGGAGTGTTCTCTCGGTCTTAGATAGTGAGAGAAAGGGGTACCACATATTATTTTGAGTTAGATAGGTATTTTTTATGCCCAAAGGATCTAGCTTTGTATCAACAGTGGTTATTGGGAGTTAGAAGGGGCCATCCTATGCATGTTGTGGTTAATAAGAGTAGAGAGAAAAATGAGGAGTAGGTGGCTCCACCAGTGGTGAGGAAGGTGGCCCCACCAATAGCATAAGTATAGAGGGAGAAAATAGCTCCCCTAGTAGTGTTGGATCAGAAGGATACATATTTCATAGGGAGTCATACCTCTAGATATAGTAGGAAGGAGAAGCCTCCCAGGATAATTTAGAGAAGAATAGACTTCAGCAGAGTGATAGTGGACAGAGAGCACATAGCTCCAAAGTTTGTGTGGATTTAGAAGGATTCGGGAGACTCATAGGAAGTCCAATTTTAGAGGGACTCATGAGGCTCAGAGGGAGTCTAACTTTAGAGGGAGTCATGAGGCTTAGAGGGAGTTTGAATTCATAGGGAGTCAAGAGGATCATAGGGAGACTTATTTTCTTAGTGAAAATCTAAATTCAGAGGGAGTCAAGAGGCTCATAGGGAGAGTTGTTTTCTCAGTGGGAGCCAATCTTCAAGTCCATATGGGAGAGAGGAATATTCCAATATTGTTAAGTAGGTGTCATGGGTTGATATTTTTAAATAGGATGTTCATAGGAAGGAATATTCTAGGAGAAAGATGTCGTCCAGGATGGGATCATGTCAGACAACAACATTTTCTTCGGTGATAGAGGGAGAAACTAATCATATGGATTGGAGAGAAGTTGTGGTAGAGGATCCATTAGGGGAGACAAATCTATTTATAGGTGATGATGGAGGATGAAATCCTTCCCTCACTAAGAGGGAGTGTTGACACTTTTGTAGCATCAGGAGGCATTCCCACTTGTGGAATGTGGTGTGAATACCTTCCTCACTAAGAGAGAGTGTTCATTTGTGTAGCTTTAGGAAGGTATTCTCACATACCCTAAGGTTGGGCATGTGGGAATCGTCATGGGCACCACATCACACTTTCGATTTGGTGAAAACCCCCTTGGATTTTAGCAGGGGCTTCATGGGTTTGGTGTTGGGATTTTTGGGCTTATGTTGAGTCTTCCTACACACAAGGAAAGCGTAATTTTATGTTGACTTGTGGAGGGGATTCCATGTTGACTCCTAGGAATTTTATGTAAAGGAGAGAGGTCACTGTGACATTACACATCATGTAGGCTATGTGTGGAGACATGATGGAGCTAACATAAGTGAGGTTTCACTTGTGCTAGGAGGAATGGCTATCTCAACAAAGGGGAAATCTACAAGGTGGAGATTTGGCCCAAGGGAGAGGAGTGAAGAAGATCACACATGTGGAGTGAGTGTTTTTCATGTACATGGGTTACAATGGGAACAGTCATGTAAATACACATATTTAAGGAAGGAAAGTCACGTACATTGTCTTTTGGGAAGGTACATATTTGTACAGGATAACAGGTGACGTCAGAAGGCCATACAGGTGGATCTACAATAGATTCATGTGCAGAGGATCTTCCCATTTATTGTTGAGGTTTGGTTTTATGATTTGTATTGGAAGGATAAGGTTTTCCTCAGATTTTGTTGGAGAAAAAGGTTGTTCTTAGATTTGTTGTATTGGGGAATAAGATTTTTCTCAGTTTTGGAAATATTGTATTGGTTGAGAGGACTAGTTTTTTCCTCAGTTTTGGTGACATTAGGAGGACCAGTTTTTTCCTCAGGATTGAATAAAGTTACAGAACAAAATTCTTGTGTCTCATGGTATTGAAGATTCATCTCTAATCTTATTGTATGTTCCAATGTGATAAAATAATTTAGGCATCTCAGTGTGTTTATGTTTACAGTTCAAATGTGTTAATTGTGTATAATTATGGAAACAATAGACCAAACATAAGATGAAGTAAAATCTAACACTATATCCTTATGTTCTCCTCTCTGGAATAGTACTCTCTCTTTAACATCCTCCTGGTGTGGTATCCTTCCTCTCATTCTGGGTCTGACCACTTGTCTTTCACCCCTTTCTATATTATTTCCACTCCTCTTCTCTACTTTCCTTCTTAGCTCAATTAACCTTGTGTATATTTTGACTCTTTCTCTCCTCTTCTCTTCTAGTTGCATTCTCCCCTCACCTCATATTATCATATTCTATATCCTCTCGACTGGATCCATTTTCTCTTTGTATTTCCCCCCCTTTTTTTCATCCCCCACAACGCGAGGAGGTCTACTCGGACATCCTATCAGGCTCCATGCACATCAATCCCTTTTCTATGAACAACATCTTGATCCACAAAGAAATGTTTTCAAATAGTCTCTTTCGAGAACCTTCAACAAACTTTCTTTCATCCTTGTTGAAAGAATCATCGTATTTGATGGTGAACTCAATAATGAATCTCTCCTTTACTCAAGTAAACCAAAATCCGATTACTCGAGCCCACTTATTATCCACCACTTTCAGTCCATCACCTATAGTCTGGTCCCAAAACAATGGTTCTTGAATTCTCAGAGTAGTGTTAATGGTTGTTTTCCTCTTCAACAATTCATAAAGTAAACAAGGAAACTTGACAAAGAAAATCTCATGCAAATCAATGTATATGTACATATCTTTCCAATGTTCAATGTTGGTTATCATTGTTGGATTACTGAGAGGGGGGTTGAATCGGTAATAGAGAAATTTAATCTTTTTTAACCAAAAAATGCAAGTGTTATATCAATGTAAAATTACCGTCCAATATTTGCAGAGTAAAGAAATAATGAACAAATGAGCAATCATACACATACACAGTACACTAGTGTTTTTACGTGGAAACCCAAAGAAGGAGAAAACTACGGAATGTTTTTTATTATATGTCTTTAAGAATTACATTCATTGGAAGCACCAAGTTCCTTTGTTTTCCAGTTGTAACTAGAAAGAGGCTCCAACCCCCTAGTTTCTCAGGCTACAACCTGAAGGAAGCTCTAACTCCCCAATTCTCTGGCTACAACTAGAAGGAGGCTACAACACCCTATGTTCTTTGGCTACAACTGGAAGGTGTCTACAACCACTTGTCCTTGCCTCGTCCAACCGCCATGATGTATAAGTAGAATGATGGAACCATTGTCACACTATAATTGTGAGATATACTGATGTAAACCTGTACCAATCAACTTGCACCAATCAACTTGTAACAACCTGTACCAATAACATGTGCCAACATGTACCATACATCAACCTGTACCTCAACCTATATCATAAACAAATGCATCAATCATGCACCAAAACTGTACAAATAACCTGTCACAATAACCTGTCTAAACAACCTATCACAACAACCTATATCATCAATATTATCAACTGAATTAGATCTACTCACCAAGATAAATCACCAAGACAACTCTCAACCATATGCACAAAATCACCAAGATGTGCATCAACCAAGCATAACACAACAAATCATAATCATCACAAAGATCAATTTGTGCTTCTAATAATATACCAAGACAAGTATGCTACATAATCCATAAACCATGTGTCAACAATACTACTAACAAGTGCCTCCAACCATGTACCAAGTATGTACCAATCATGCATTAGATACTCATCAACTATGACTCATCAAGATGTATCAACATCATCAACTATACACCTCATGTATCTGCCAAATCATCAACTACTTGTCTCAACCATGTACCCAACATGTACCTCAACCATGTACCCAACATGTACCTCAACCATATACCAAATACATATACCAGTAGAACCATCAAAAATTTCTCTAGCAACCAAATACCATAAACCATGTGCCACAACCTCACTGTTATGCAACATCTATCTGTAACATACCTCAATCAAAAATCCCTCATCAATTTTATCATCCAAATATGATTTGTAACACTGTAACATACCTGATTTATATGATCACATACCTAAAAACCTTCCTTAAATTTAAGAACAAGAGACTAGCCTTTTCATCAAACTTTACTTTAGTCTCACATGACTAATTTTGGATTAGTCAACAACCCTAACTTGGAATAATCATAACTATGTACCTATAATGAATGAATATCTAAAATTGTTACACAATATTCTTCAGTGTATTTTATGCGATTCCTCCAGATTTCACTACTTGGAACCTCTCAGAAAAGGATTTATAGAAAAAATGGCATACCTTGTTGAATTTTGGCTTATTCTAGAGAGAGAAATTGTAGAGCGTGCTCGGCACGAAATATTTGTTGTATGGATATGAAAATGGTACAAAAAATACTAAAACCTTTATTCTAACCAATAAATTTGGTCTTACTAAATTTGGATATGTTATTAATAAGTTATGACGTTTTTACCTGAAACACTTGTTTTAGACTAGTTTCAAGACTAGCCACAAACCCTATTTTCCACGGAGTGTAACTCCAAAAATACAATGAAACACAAGCTGAAATTTTTATCACATATACTTGGATATGTTTCCTCAACGGCCTCCCAATTTCACAGTCTGAATCATTCTACAAAAAACGTTATTTTGAAAATGGTGAGGTGACATGTAAATAACATACCTTAGAAAGCATCATTAAAATAATTTATCCTCCCTTGAATTTTGGCCTTCTTTACTTCACCTTCCCTTTGAAAATGTTCTTAGATATCCTTTGATTACCTCATTCATTTGTAGATATTCAATATTCTCAAGTGTGATTAAAATGAGAGAGCCTTGCCTCTTATTTATACTTTCATGTAGCTTCT
The DNA here is from genome assembly GCA_009831015.1 of Picea engelmannii. NCBI lineage: Eukaryota > Viridiplantae > Streptophyta > Pinopsida > Pinales > Pinaceae > Picea > Picea engelmannii. The sequence goes on from ML800430.1 coordinate 285,983, forward strand.
TCAAGGGGTTAGCTTTTAACCATCTTAACCCACTTTCCTTATTTTAGGGTTAACCCAATTCTAACCACTTGTCCACTTAGTAATTTCTCCATTAACTTTATTATTTAAATAATTTCTTTTGTATCCACTTTACTTATATTACATTCATCACTTCACTTTATTATTTACCTTCTAAAATCTCTTAAACCACTTTCCTTATTTTAGGGCTAACCCACTTCTAACCACTTGTCCACTTAGTATTTTTTCCATTAAATTTATTATTTAAATAATTTATTTTGTATCCCCTTTGAAGTATAGTACACTCATCACTTCACTTTATTATTTAAATAATTTCTTCTTTGCAACCTCTTTGACTACTCTCAACCATATGCACAAAATCACCAAGAGGGTTCTCTTTGGCTAAATTATTTAAATGACTACTCATGAGGGTTCTCCAACTTCACATGGCCATAACTCTCTAACCGTGAGGAGTTATGTGACATTCCACATACCACTGGAAATTCCATGACATGTATTATCCATCCAAAATAGTATTACCTTCAAATATATTAAAACTCAAACCATTATACATCAAAAAAACTTGGGTCAATTACCCAAACCTTTGTACTACCAAAATTCGCTACCGAACTTTCTTCAAGGGTTGACATCAATGAAAACCAACCCAAATAATAAAAAATCATACCATTGGTCTCTTTTCATGCAAACTAATCTTCATTTGTAGATAACATTCTTGTATCTCCTCTTGAGATGGATTCCACCTCATTCTTTCCCTTCATCATGTAATACAAAACCTTATCCCAAAAATGCAACCATTTGTTGGATCATTGTCATGCATCCTTCCTAGCACTAGAGGGTTGATGAAAAAATGGTTTTCCATAGTTGACCAACAAAACCCCAAGGTATCAACATATCAATCCTCAATTTAGGACTGAAGAATGTCTCACCCGAGACGCCATGAGAATCACAGAGGCCATTTGGTTTTGTGTCGAATGTGAAGGGATAATGCACAAAATGAAACCATTCAGGGTTTCATTCATTCATTCTTAACTCTATAACATGATACTAATAAGAAACCATTAAAATAAGCATTCCTTTAACTTAGAAAATGCATATCAAATGATAGGGAGAATGATGGCTTTGTATTGTATTCATTAAAACTCTAGGATGCCTACAAGAACAGACCTGTATTACACATAGAAATGTGCTCTTGTTCTAATTCATTCTACCACCACTGCCTTACACTATGCCATGCGCTCTTAGCTCATGTTCTACACATAACTAAATCCATTACATACACTAATCAGGAGTTGTTCTAGACTCAAACAAAACAGATACAAAAATTAGCTATAACTCATACAAAACTCAGAATAGATTCATCCAAAAACTCAGACAGACTTCTTCTTCCAAAATGGACTATTATTTTCTTCGGTTTCCTCTGCTTATTTTCTCTAGCTCTATTTCTCTTTCTTCTCTGTTCCACTCGCTATAGTGATTGTCAGTACCACATGCTTCTTTTGTCCACATGCATCCCACGTAACTTCCTTGGAGCATTAAAATCATAACTAAATTTCTAACTCATCCATCGTCTTTCCCATGATATCTCGGTCTATATTTGATCATCATTTAGGAAGATTCTTGAATATCTTCTTTGATTCGTTTTGCATGCAATATCTTCTGGATCTTTTGTGCACATTACAAAACATGGTTGGTGTGTGCTCCTTATTCCTTCCATCATGCATTTTTTGATATATGCATGAAAAATTGATGTGTGCACGCAAAGATGATATGTATGTGCATGCAACTAACCCAAAACATTGGGTGCCAACACTTATTGATGTTATAATCTATCATTTATATAATAAATATTGGTATATTCTATTATTTCTACTTTGAATCCTCTATTTTGATAATAAAGAACACCACAACATGCATAATAATAATAGAAAGAATTGGGCGAGGGGTGGTAGAAGGTAGATCTATATTAATACATTAAACACATGTATAATAAGATAATATTACATGATCTTGTTGTAGCACCTCCATCACCCATATCTAGGTCCTTCCATATTTAGCCACATAGACCCAACTCGTCCTCAATAATAATATCCCAGTCTATCACTATAGTGAGTGAATAAATAATTATTTTCCATGACTATTCTTCATACAAGAGCAACTTTAGATAACCAATAATATTCTCCCAGGAAGGAAACTAAAGGAAAGAAGAGATCTGAAAGTATCAGCCCAATTTCATTAGCATAAGGGTATGAGATCTATATCTATTTGTATATAAATATAATCATGAATATCTCATTTATAGAACTAAAAATGGTCCATACTAGCTCATAAGAGAGATCATGACCATACAAGTGTTTGTCCTTGAAAATATCTACTCAAGACTCACAAGTACTTAATTTTTGGGGCCACTTTATCATGTGTGTTTGCCTTGTGTTGGATTACTGAGAGGGGGTGTGAATCAGTAATAACGTAATTATAATCCTTTTTCTTCAAATGTTATATCAATGTAGAATTATTATCCAATAATGAGCAGTAATAAATAAACAATCACACACATGCACAATACACCAGTGTTTTACGTGGAAACCCAAATCGGGAGAAAACCATGGAATGCTTTTTCTTATATGTCTTGAAGAATTACATTCATTGGAAGCACCAACTTCCTTTTTTTTCAGCTACAACTAGGAGGAGGCTCCAACCTCCTAGTTTCTCAGACTACAACCTGAGGGAAGCTCCAACTCCCCAAATCTCTGGCTATAGCCAGAAGGAGGCTACAACCCCCAATGTTCTCTGGCTACAACCGGAAGGTGGCTACAACCACCTGTCCTTGCCGCGTACTACCACGTTGAAGTAGAAGTAGAATGATGGAACCACTTTCACACTATCACTGTGAGATATATTGTTATAAACCTGTACCAATAAGTCTTAACCATGCATCAACCTGTACCTCAACCTATAATCAACCTGTACCATAAACAAGTGCATCAACCATGCACCAACCTGTAATCAACCTGTACCATAACCAAGTGCATCCAACCATGTACCAAGTATGTTCCAATCATGTGTCAACTACTCATAAACTATGAATCATCAATATTTACCAACATCATCAACTATACACTTCATGTATGTGTCAACTCATCAACTACTTGTCTCAACCATGTACTGAACATGTGCCACAACCAAAATCCCTCATCAATTTTATCATCCAAATATGCTTTGTAGCTTTGTACTAGACCTGGTGTATATGATCACATTCCTGTAAACCTTCCTTAAATTTAAAAACAAGATACTAGCATTTTCATCAAACTTTTCTTTAGTCTCACATGCCTAGTTTTGGATTAGTCAACAACCCTAACTTGAAGTAATCATAACTTTAAAATTGTAATGTATAAAGATATGAACCTGATATACAATGTTCTTCAGTGTGTTTTATGCAATTCCTCCAAGTGTCACTACTTGAAACCTCTCAGAAAAGGAGTTATAGCAAAAATGACAAACCTTGTTGAATTCTGGCTTATTCTAGAGAGCGACCTTATAGAGCATGCCCCGCACACAATATTTGATGAAATGATCTGAAACTATTACACAGCATACTAACGACTGTACCCTAACCAACACATTTGGTCTCATTGAATTTGTACCTGGTATGAAGAAGTTATGACGTTTTTACCCGAAACACTTGATTTTGACTAGTTTCAGAACTGACCACAAACCCTATTTTCCACATAGTGTAACTCCCAAAATACAATGACCCACAAGTTGAATTTTTAACCACAGATACTTGGATATTTTTTCTCACTTGCATAGCAATTTCAGGATCTGAATCATTATAGAAAAAAAAGGTTATAGCGAAAAATGGTGAGATGACCTAAAAATAGCATGCCTTAGAAAGCACCATCAAAAGAATTTATCCTTCCTTGCATTTCGGCCTTCTTTTCTTCACTTTTGTTAAGCCCTAATATTGGCTCATTACCCATTAATTGGGGCATACTATATTAGTAATGTTATTTTATTTATGTCGGCTTTAGGCCATTAGTTGTAATTATACCTCCTAGTCTCCTATATATACCAAGGAGACATTTTCATTTTGAATCATCTTGTACTTGAACATTTAAGTGG
>ML800430.1:297575-318171 GCA_009831015.1 Picea engelmannii
TCAAGGATTCAAACCTGTTGTAACTTCTTCTCTATGTTTCACTAGGTCTTCTTGAATAACCCCTTTGTGTATGGCTCTCAAAGTAGTTATTGTTCCTGTTGTTAGCTCTGCAATTTACAGCTTTATGTCCAAAATTATTACAAACATAACATAAACCAAAAAATATAGTTTAATACCTTGTATTTGAAGATCTAATGAAAGGAGGTGATCTTATGAATGCTTCTTCTTCTTGAGGCCTGTATATCTGTTGTTGATTCTGAAATCTGAATCTTCTCGGTGGAGGAGTGTCCCTGTAATCTTCCTTGTATATCTTTTTATCCCCTTTGATTGTTTCTACATAGATTTTTGGATTTATTTCTTGCTCTGTTGCTTTGGAGCTTGATCCCTTTTCTGTTTGATTGTATCCAAGTCCGGACTTGTCAAGATAAGATTTTTTACTGCTAATAATGTCATCCAGAACTTTTGAGCTATTCTACATATTTTTCTTTTGAATATCTCTTCTTAGTGTGACAATCTCTGCTTCCAGGTTTCCAATGATCCCATCCTTTCCTTCTAGTTGTTCTTTGAGTGCTTCTTCAATTCTTTTATCTTCTTCTACTTGAACCTTCAATTTTGTAATCATTTGTTCTAGTTCTTGAGTGTCTTTTTTCTTATCTAGTTCTGCTTGTAGTTTCTTGTTTTTCTTCTTTTCTCTTCTGATAACTTCTATGGCACTCATTAATTCTTCTCGGAAGTCATCTTCTGCCTCTTCAATTTCTTCTTCATATGATTCTTCATATTCTTCATATGGAGATTATTGAAAGTATTTCTTTTTGTTTTTTTATGGTTGGTTTGGATACCCTATCTTTGAATGAATTTTTACCATACATACCTAGCTTAAATGGGAGCACAAGTTATATGGTTGGAAATATTATTCTGATGCCTTTACAACTGTATATGGAATTCCCTCTAACTCCTTAGGAATGAGGAGATATGAAATTTATGTCTGAAAACTGAGGAAGAAAATTGTCTGAAAACCAAGCCAAAAAATTGAGGTCGATTCAGCCAATCTTAACAATTCGGCCCTGAAAGTGGGGATAGAATTACTATAAATAAAATATATATGTGTGCATTCCTAAATAAACTAGGAAAGAGATCAATTCTGAGGTGCGCAGAAGTGATGTGTGGTGCGCTAAAGGAGTTGGGGTGTCATTTTTGGATCTAAATGTGTACAAGAGAAGTCTAAGGGATTTTCTTGGGGTCTTTCGTGTTCTCAAGATGCACTATAGGTCTGTGATGTTGTTGTGTGTTCTATTCTAAGGTTATGATGTTTTCGTATGTGCTACTCTGATGTTGTGTCGTTGTCGTCATTGTGATGTTGCAATGTGCGTTATTCTAAGGTTGTGATGTTGTCGTCACTGTGATGTTGTCGTGTCCAATATTCTAAGGTTGTGATGTTGTCTCCAGGGATTATATTTTGGAATGATTCTATGTGGTTGGATAGGGCATGAAGTCTACATGTGACCAGGGTTTGAAATATTGTATGTGGAATGAAGCATGTAGGTGAAGTCAGAAGTACTATGTGTATGAAGATCTTGGATTGGTGTATACACATATCTTGTTGAGTTCGTGGTCAGGTAATAGTTCAAGGATTATTTTAGGGGCTAAATTTCGCTCATGGGATAATTTTCCATGGTTTTTCCAAAAATGAGATTCGCTATTTTAAAAATGATTCACCCAAATTTTAAAGGATAAAATTATTTTACCTTAAAAATCGCCAAAATTTTATAAAATCTATATAAAATCCTTAGAAATTTGAACATTTTTACAAAAATAATGTCAATCATTTATAGTTGGTATATGAAGAATTAGTAAGATTCATCAAGGTTTCTACATTTTAAAATAAATTTCCATCCTTAAAATCATCCTTTCTAGTTGGTGTTTGCAAATATTGTAATAGTAGGTTGGTGTCCTATAGGTGTTGTTGGCTTCGTGCTCAATTAAGGAGATTAGTGTGTCTAGTAGGTTGGTTCCTACATCTTTCTAAGTTGGTTCTTATTAAAGGATATTGGTGTCTCCATTAGGTTGGTGCCTGTTATCCCCCACTTTCAGGGATAACTAGGAGATTATGTCTCGAGGCCCATAGGTCCTAGACATGGAGTACCGAGAGCCAGATGGAATTGAGCATGGCACTAGAGGGCCCATATTTTCTCCCTTTCAGCACCTCCACTTGGTCAGTAGCAACAACATCCACCACCTTCAGCTTGGTCCTACATCAGAGATGGTTCTTACTCCATGACGTAATGAGTCTGGGTATCATGGTATGTGTCACTCTGACCCTCAAAACTTTTGAATATGTGAATTTAATTCCTTTTGTTTCTAACAAATGCTTGGATCTTATACTTCTCCACTTTACCATGTCTGGGGGGAATGACAGGATGTCGTAGTAAGCATGTGTCCATATATTTTTGTTTGCCACTGGGGGGATTTCTGAAAATTCATTGTTCGCTCCCATCATATTACCACTTTTTCATGCTATTTCCCTCTCATTTATCCCATTACATTTGTTTGGGCATTGGGCTGGCCAATAATTTAAGGGTTGCACCTTTCCTTGTGGGAAGAAGGGGCTAAAGGCCCAGAAGGTAAAAGCAAGCTGGAAAAAGAAAAAATCCTAAAAATAAAACCTCGAGATGCTTCATCCAGGGATCCTCGAGAAAGAATTAAAAAGCTTCTCAGCAAGAAACACGAGGGACCCAATAAAAATAATAAAACAAGACCTAGTTATAGGATAGGGGGTCTCATCACGATCCATCCTATTAGGTCCATGGGTACCTAGCAGTATGACACTACTAGAAGTTGGTTACCACACCAGGGTAGTGGCTATTGGTTGCATGGCCAAGAGAAATGGGGTCTCATCACGAGCCAACCTTCTCATTTATGTGAAAGTACTTGTGGGTAACATTTCCACCACTGGTCACCACACTAGGGAAGTGTCCCCTAATTAGCCTCTTGAAATAAAAAATGAATAAAGAAAAAAATAATAAAGTCATGAATGGGTTTGGAAAAAATTACATCCAGGACAGGTGCAGGTCACCTTCTACAAAGGCACCCATGGGTAAAGATCCACATTTCCCTACTCCCACTGCACCCCTTGTCAGGACATCCCTTATCCACCTCATCCACTTACATGACTTGGATTTAGTCTTTTCTGGGAACTTTCCTTTTCCGGTGGACACTAGCCCAATAGGATGCTCTGTCATTTTCCCCAAACTTGTATTGCAGACTTGAATAATGTCTTTGAGCATTTAAATAGGGTAATAGGGGTTTTATGCACATGTTTAATAATATTGATGATGAGATGTGATTAACATTTCTATGATCCATGTGAATTATGAGCCTATGGAGGACGTAGTTGTTGATGTGAAAGATCATGCCCAGTGGACATGTACACATGGGGAGATGATCAGTTTGGACCTCCATGGGGCTGAAGAGCCCACCCGATGGATGTTGAGACCCCAAAAGGGGGCAGAGACAGGGCAAAGAATTTGTGCCAAGGAGAAGTAGAAGAATCCACCAGAGGCAACTAAGCAGACCTGTACCTAGGGGAGTTGAGCCCTCTCCACTGGAACGTTGGCCTTGGAAGGCCCAATATGTCTCCCAAGAATCCCATGATGTCACCCAACAGTATGGACATTTTGGGAGGCAACTTTGGCAGTTTTGGCACGTGTGGAAGCTTGGAGAAGCCTAAGGAGGGTTAACGTTTCACTCCTGGAGGCTGCATTTTCTATAAAAGGGGCTAACCTAACCCTAGAAAGAGAATGACGTCTCTCTATTGATTGATTAGGTTTTTAATTTAAACATTTAATGTAAAACAGTATGATTTTAGTGTTTTGGCCTTGTTGGCCTTTTTATGACCTAAAAAGTAAATTTAGGTCATTCTACTGTATAAATTGAGGGTTTTCACCTTCATTGTTTCATCCTCTTTTACTCACTCATTAGTGAGGTATGAAATTTTCACTACCTTTTGATTTATTGGTTGAAATTGTGAGGCGCACTTGTTGAAGGAAGACGTTTTGTTGTCATTTTGGCATTTCTCTTGTTGGAAGGTATTACAACTAGGGTTTTGCTATGTGATTTCTTGGTTAAATGTACATGAATGTTTTGTAAAACTTCTTGATTTAATGTTTGTAGTGTTATTTTTCTTGAATTTATTATTATAATTTGTTGAATCAAAACCTAGGTGACAAGCACGCATTGAAGGTCCTTGTCTCATGTCCCTACCGAGGTTTTAAGCCATTTTATTTGCTAAAGTGAGATAGAGCCTTGCCTTAGAAACACTCTATTCTTTATTTCTATCCCTTTGATTTTTTGAAGAGGATAGAGCCTTGCCATAGAAACACTCCATCCATATTCTTCCTACTAGTAATTTTCTTATTTGTTGATCTAAGAATAAGAAAATGCATCAAGGCCTAGTTCCCCTACACCTTGGTGATCCAATTTTCCCTAGGGTTTGCCTAGTAAAGCCTTGCTTTAGCAACACGTTGCATACAAACCCTCTTGTCTTACCTCTTATCAACCATTATTCAAGCTATTTGTTGCCACTAATATGAGGAAGGAGGAGAGAGAACTAAGGCCTAGTTTTTCTACACCAAAGTGAGCCTCTCTCCCCTAGGGTTTTATCCTTGAGGCCTTGCCATAGAAACACCTCAAGGTTTAACTCTCTTGTCCTTAGTTTTACCTTTTTTACTTGATCCTTCAGCTTTTGCGTCCTCCTTTTGACTCCATATACCCTAGGAACACATTGATCTAAGGCCACATGTGTTGAGTAACTTGATCCTACAAACTTCCAATACTTTCGAACAAACCCTACCCATTATTAACCCTAGCCTAGACTAATTCTACTAAACCTAGTGTTGTCGTCATATTCTTGTGTTATAAAAACCTTTGTGCAGCTTTCGTTTTACTTTGAAAGAAATTAAATGGTTGGTTAAGGCATTATCTATGACATGTTGATTTTGATACATTGAATGCCAAGTTTCTTTAAGTTTATTGAGAAGTAATATTGTAGTCATTTATATTGTACAAACGTTGATTTACTTCACCAAATATTATTGCTCAATTTCTAATTATTAGAAAGATCATTGATTATATGAATTACTAACCAGCAAGCAAGCTTGCACATATAATTTCTTGTTGCTTTCTCTTGGGTAGGTACTCTTATTAGTTATTACTTCTGGTTATCTTTATTGGCTATAAGCCAGACTTTCTGATCAGGTGGTGACATGTGAGGGGGATTATTATCACTTAGCCTTACTAAATCGTTTTCCTTCTCAAAACCCCAGGTCACTGGGAACGTCTCCCCTGGGCCTTACCTCCCTAAACAGAAATAACCTTCCCATCGAGGTGATAGTGGGTTGGATTGGTTCAGTTACGCCAGTTTGACCTCTTTTCATCAATCCATTATTCTAACTACAAACTGCACGATAACATTTTGGCGTCATTGTCGGGGACACTGAGTCAAACCTTCTTCAAGATGACATTTTTTGGTAAGATTTTCCTCTAGAGTCTTTACCTTACAAGCTTACCAAGCGGCTCCACTTAGGGTTTTTTCCATTTCTTTGATGATTTCAAGAAAATTATCTAGCGACTCCACAAACCGATAATGAGGACTCGTAGTGGGCATCAATAGATACCTTCATCTACTACTATAGCATCTACAAATCTTGTCATCCCCGTGAGTTCTCCCAAATGGTGTCATAAGGAAATCTTTGGTCCTTTGGACTTGGCTAACACCCAAGGTGGATTACGTGATCTACTCAACAAGGTCGACTCCTGGATACCTAATTTTTCAGGAGAAAAGGGACCTTGTGGAAACTCTCATTGGACCAAGTTTTGTGAAGGGTTTTAGTTTCACCAATCCGGACAAGAACACCCTGATGTATTTACAAGTATTTTTGTGAGCTCACTCACTAGAAGTGCCAGAAAGTGGATTAACAAACTCCCAAAAAGAAGCATCAAAACCTCTGAATATCTTGAACAAATCTTTAAGAAAAGTTGGTGTGAAAAGGAAATTATGGATTCCCTTTACTCTCAATTCTTCGAAGCCTGCAAAGAAACAAACGAAGACGTTAGGGGATTTAATGATAGGTTGAATACTCTTCTTCACAAACTTGAGGCCAATTTCCTACCTAAGAGCATGATTCTCCAACATTACATCGACTCCTTTGAAGGGATCTTACAACTCACCTTCAAGAATAGTTTCCCTGCAAACCTAGAAGAAGCTCAATATGTTTCCTGCCAAATTGAAGAGAACCTCAAGTTTAGCAGCCTCACCCATCAGGTCAACCTTTTGAACAATGATGACAACTGGGGAGTAAATAAGGAAAGCATGGAAGGAGCAGAGCATGAGCTCCTGGAGACTCTAGAGTTGGAAAACAATGCTCTCTAGAGGAAATGGAGCATAGGTTTCTCAAACATGAAATATGCCCTAAACTTTTCAAGACAACATGAACCATCCGAGGGTCTAAGTATGGCTACTCGTGAAAAAACTAATTTTGAATATTCCTTATTCATATTGACCACACCAAGTCAAATCCAATAAATTCAAGATATGAGTGAGCCCGTATTTGAATACTTTGGCAAAACCAATGAAGACTCATAAATGAAGTCTGAAGAGCCCCAAGTGCATACTGCAATCAAACCCAACCTCCCAGTAATGGCACCAACCTGAGCACTAGTATGTCATGTATCTTGCAAAGGGTTAAAATGATTCGTAAAATGTTTGAAATCCCTTTTCTGACAAAGAAAAACCCAAATGACAAATTATCGTTCGAAGGAACTTCCACACTATTACAAACTGGTTATTTTGAGCAAGATGAGAAAACACCCTTTTCCTTGTTAACAGATGATATTGAACCTAGTGACTATAATTGTTAGGGTCCTAACCCGCACATAGGTAGAACAATATATTCAGATGTAATAAAGGTCAATATTAATAAGGCCTTTCAATAAAATAGAATAGCGCGGATGTAAGAAGACCTAATAGAAGCTTCCGCTTCTAGAAGGTTCTTCCTCTAGATGCTTCTTTTTAGTATAAATAGGAGTCGAGGGTATGAGAACCCTAGCTTGGATATTATTGTAATAGAGCTCTTCTCAACTGAATTTTTCCCTCTCGAAGAGACCCATGAACATTGCTTTCATATTCAAAGTGTTATTTTTGTTATTATTCTCATATCTTTTCAGTGTTATTGTGGTGAATGTTCTAGTTATATTGTTGTTATTCTACCATTACTAGCATTTTATTTATGTTCTGCATACATTTTATATCTGGTATATTACAAGTGGTATCAGAGCACTTTCCTCGGCAGAAAGTGTGGGTTAAATTTTTTTTTCAGGGTAGAGACGTATTCTGACGTCTTTAAGCCACAGAGATTTGTTGTTACGCGCATAAACCCACAGTTGATGGATTCATACGCACAGGAAATACAAGTGGTACTTAAGTGCACATCTATTCGCCACCCTTGTAACCCTTGTCGGTACCCCTTTGAGTGGTATCGCATCAGACAGCACCTATGTACAGATCGACCTAGATTACCTGAAGCACTCTTTATATAAACTGATCGACTGCCTGATTGTTATAGTGTCACCGAGAACAACACTTGGGAAGATACTCTCTAGTACTTGGGTAGTCGGGTAGTATGGCTAAGGGTACGGTCTATCCTCCTTAGTTAGTGCCCTGAGATATTGGGCCGAGTATTACTGTTGGACCCTGCATGTATATCAGAGAGTTATAGCACAGGGAAAACCCTTGTCTGTAGAACCCTTGAATACCTAACCCTTGGGTACATAAACATAAACAAATTAAAATAGACAAGATCTATTGTCGCACAATTGTGTTCGGGTTTCCAAGTAAATACACATTTCTTTCTTGTTAAACATTTGGGCATTTCCAAACTACAATATTCTTCAGACCAAAGTATAACTCCGCGGGTGTTAAAAAAAAAACAAGTCTAGAAAAAATTTCACCATCACTTGAGACCTATTTCTTTGGATTCATCTCTTCACCCTTATCACATTCATCCATATCATTTTTCGGAAAAAAAAATTGACCCATCCCACCCCTTTTCAGTTCCCCCATCCTCATGGCCCATACCCGTAGCCAAGACTTGGAAGCTCTCTTCAACACCTTGCAATATTGTCTCATCGAGACCCAACAAGAAGTGAAAACACTCAGTGCCAATGTTGTTGCCATCAATACAACCATGCAGTCCTCACTGGAGGAAATCAAACAATACCTCACCACCCATCTTGAATCAGTATTTTTGGCAGTCTGCACCAAACTGCATATCCCTACAGATAACCCTTCCTCTTCCTCACCTCCACATACTGAAGGTGACCATTCCTCTCATTCCCATAACTTTCAAAACCATCACTTTCAACGTGACCTATGCCTTTCACGGGTATATGTGACCAAATTTGATGGCTCGAACCCCACTGGTTGGGTAACCCAAATGGAACATTATTTCTCTTTATATGGCATTACAAATAACTTAGCCAAACTCCGGTATGGTGTTCTCCATCTAGATCAAGAACGTTGGCAATGGTGGCAATGGAGAAAAACTTCTCATCAAGGGTATATTGCTTGGACACACTTTGTGGCAGAGATTTATGAACACTTTGACACTGACACCAACCATTTGGGTCATTTGACAAAGTTGAAACAATTAGGAATAGTGGAAGACTTTATAGTTGCCTTTGAGCGCCTGTCTTTTAGAACAGAGGGCATGTTTGATGCGTATTTCTGAGAGTGTTTTATCAGCGGCCTCAAGGATGATATTCGTGCCCATGTCCTCATGGCTCAACCTCAGAGTTGGGTGGAGGCTACTAAAAGAGATAAAGAAGAACAACAGGTTGTATCTTCTCAAAACTGAAAACCCTCCTTTATCACTCGCCCTAAACCAATAAATCCCACTACTCCCTCTGCTCCACTAAAGATCCAAAAATTGACCAGGGCTGAAATGGATGAATGCCAACTCAAAGGCCTTTGTTATAACTGTGATGAAAAATATTTCCCAGGCCACAAGTGTAAAGAACAAAATATTTTTATGGCCATCTTCGAGGATTTCATAAGAGGATGTAGAAACTCCCTTTGTGTCTGAGTCACCTGAATCCACTGACATAACCCCTTCCTCAGGCCCTCCCGAAGTAGAACCGATCATTTCCCTCAATGCTCTCACTGGCTTCTCCCCTCCCCAAACCCTCAAGTTAATCAATTACATCAAGCATCGGAAGCTCATCATTCTGGTTGATAGTGGCAGTACCCATAATTTTATTCATCCTTGCATTTCCCAAGAAACTCATTGCTACATCCATGCCGTCAATAATTTCCAAATCATGATTGAAAATGGTGGTTCCATGAAATGTGGAGGGCGTTGTGAAAATGTGTGTCTCCAAATTGGTGACTACCACCTGAAATCCAATATGTTTTCTATCGACATGGGAGGTTGTGACATTGTGTTGGGTGAAAACTGGCTAAGGACTTTGGGTCCCATTCTCATGGATTTTAAAGACTTAACCATGCAATTCGACCAGGAGGGCCACCAATATAAGTTCCAAGGCATCATCGTTGGTTCACCTGAGATCATTATTTCCCATCGCATGGAAAAGCTACTCAAAAAAGGTCATTCTAGTTCTATCGCCCAACTCCATGCCATACAAGCAATAGAGACACCCTCGGTTCTGCAAGACCTCCAATCCATCCTTTCTAAACATCAATTGGCTTTTTCCACTCCCTAAGGACTCCCTACTTCCCATGGTGTTAATGATCATTCCATTCCCTTTATACCTGAAAGCCTTCCTCCCAATATCCATCTATATCGTCACCCCTTTTCCCAAAAAAATGAAATTGAGAAAATGGTCCAGGAACTCCTTAAGGAAGATTTTATTCGCCCTAGTACAAGCCCCTACTCTTATCCTATGGTCATGGTCCTGAAGAAAGAAGGTTCTTAGTGAATGTGTCTTGACTTCCATGCCCTCAACAAACTTAACATCAAAGACAAATTCCCCATTCCTGTCATTGATGACCTCTTGGATGAATTGAGTGGCACCCAATTCTTCACTAAACTTGATCTTCGTTCGGGTTACGACCAAATACATATCAAAGAGGCAGACATTCCTAAGATTGCCTTTCGAACTCATGATGGCCACTATGAGTTTTTGGTCATGCCCTTTGGCTTGTGTAATGCCCCCTCCACCTTCCAAAGCCTCATGAATCATGTCTTCCATCCTTTTCTCCGCCATTTTTTCTTAGTTTTATTGATGGTATCCTCATCTATAGAAAAACATGGAGAAACCATCTTTCTCATGTGGATCAAGTTCTCCATATACTCTCTCAGCACCAAATTTTCCTGAAACAGTCTAAATGTGCTTTTGAGGCCTCAGAAGTAGAATACTTGGGTCATCTGGTTGGCAAAGATGGCATCAGGGTGGATCCTAAAAAGATTGAAGATATGCAATACTGGCCTCACCCAAAGAATTTTAATATCTTGCATGGATTTTTGGCCTTAACAAGTTATTATCGCAAGTTTGTTAAGAATTATGGGAAGATTTCAGAACCTCTCATTGCTCTCCTCAAAAAAAACTCTTTCACTTGGACTCCAAATGTTGCTCAAGCTTTTTAAACCTTGAAGATGGCCATGTGCACCACTCCAGTCCTCGCCCTTCCTGATTTCACAAAGACATTTGTGTTGGAATGTGATGCCGTATGGAAAGGAATTGATGTTGTCCTGGTGCAAGAGGGTCGACCTTTGGATTTTACCAACAAGAAACTATCTTAAAGAAATCTGGGCAAATCCATCTATGAAAAGGAAATGTTTTCTATTCTTCATGTCATTGATCTGTGGCGCCCTTATCTATTGGGGCAACATTTCCAAATTAAGATAGACCATCAAAGCCTCAAGTATTTTCTGGAACAACGCATTTCCTCCCCAGAACAAAAACAATGGGTGACTAAAATCTTTGGATATGATTATGAGATCATTTACTAGAAAGGAAAAGACAATGTGGTTGCAGATGCACTTTCCCGCAAATATGAATATGAAGGATCCCTTTTTTCTCTTTCATTCATTGTACTAGATTGGCTCCAAGACGTTTGCTAAGGAATGGCTACAAGATCCCAAAACTTCGCAGTTGATCCAACAATTGCAGTCCAATGCTCCAGCTTCCCCAGGGTACTCTTGGATCCATGATGAACTTCGATACAAAGGTCATTTGTATTTAAGTAAACAATCCAAGATTAAATCCTTGGTACTTTCTGAGCTTCATGCTACACCCACAACAGGGCAGTCCTGGTTCACCAAAACCTATGGCAGGGTCAAACGTTCCTTTTTCTGGGATGGTATGAAATAGGAAATTCATAATTTTATAGCTAAATGTGATCTGTGTCAATGCAACAAGGGAGAAACAATCAAATCTCTGGGCACACTACAACCACTCTCGATTCCACCTGCTATTTGGAAGGATATCTCTATGGATTTTATTACCATCTTACCCAAATCGGGAAATAAATCTGTCATCATGGTGGTTGTTGATCGCCTTTCCAAGTATTCTCATTTATGTTCCCTTCAACACCCGTTTACAACATCCACAGTGGCTAAAATTTTCATGGATTAGTTCTTCAAGCTTCATGGCATGCCGCACTCTATTGTTTCTGATCATGACCCAACTTTCACAAGCAATTTTTGGCAAGAACTGTTCCATATACAAGGCACCGAATTGCATCTCAACACAGTTTATCATCCCCAAAATGATGGCCAAACGAAATTTGTCAACAAGTGTTTAGAAACATATTTGAGGTGTTTTTCCTTGGAAAAGAAAAATTAGTGGGCCCAATGGTTACCCCTAGATGAATGGTGGTACAACACTCCATACCATACAGCTACACGCATGACTCCTTTTGAAGTGGTATATTTCCATAAGCCACCTTCAGTTATCTCATACTTACCAGGTGCCTCGAAGGTCTAGGTGGTTGACCTAACACTTAGAGCTCGAGAGGCTATTCTTCATACCCTCAAAGAGAATTTGGTCATGGCACAGAATCACATGAAGCAACAAGCAGATCAAAGTCTCTCTGAACATCAATTTGCAGAAGGGGATCAGGTGTTTCTTTGACTGCAACCTTACAAGTAAACTTCCCTCAAGGTTGAGCATTGTCAGAAGCTAGCACCCAAATTTTATGGTCCTTATACCATTCTCAAGCATGTGGGACAAGTAGCCTATCAGTTAGCTTTTCCCATCCATTCAAAGCTACATCTTGTTTTTCATGTTTCATGCTTAAAGAAGGTGATTGGAGCTAAGTTCCAAATTCAACCCAACCTTCCAGAGTTAGCTGAAGAAGGATCCATTTGGATACATCCAGAAGAAATTTTGGACTAGCGTGAGAATCGCCTACATCAGAGAACCATCAAGGAAGTGCTAGTCCAGTGGAAATATACAACTCCAGCAGACGCCACTTGGAAACCAGCTACCATTCTGCAACAATTTCCTTATCTCAAGCCTTGAGGACAAGGTTGTTTTTAAGGGGGCGGACATGTTAGGGTCCTAACCCGCACATAGGTAGAACAATATATTTGGATGTAATAAAGGTCAATATTAATAAGGCCTTTCAATAAAATAGAATAGAGAAAATGTAAGAAGACCTAATAGAAGCTTCTGCTTCTAGAAGGTTCTTCCTCTAGATGCTTCTTTTTAGTATAAATAGGAGTCGAAGGTATGAGAACCCTAGCTTGGATATTATTGTAATAGAGCTCTGCTCAACTGGAGGTTTCCCCCTCGAAGAGGCCCGTGAACATTTCTTTCAAATTCAAAGTGTTATTTTTGTTATTATTATCATATCTTTTCATTGTTATTGTGGTGAATTTTCTGGTTATATTGATGTTATTCTGCCATTACTAGCATTTTATTTCTATTCTGCATACATTTTATATCTAGTATATTACAATAACTCAATATATCCATGCTTGTTTCAATGTTGGCCCACTCTTCCCTTGGCAGAAGAGGATACGAATTGGGGTGATTGTCTCGATGATGCCTCTGACATCTCTGAGGATTGGGATGATTATTGTCCTACACAAGGAGATGACTATTCAATAAAGAAAGGAGTCAGTTTTGTTAAATGGGAAGAAAATATTTTCGGGGCTAATGAAGCCCATGACCAATTAAAAATTGTAGGACATGTTATAGAAGACCCCCAGATTTTCTTCAACATAACTCCTGAAGAACACCAAGAAGAGATGAAACAGACAGCTAGGAAGGCTAGAATGGAAACAATAAACAACTTGGACCCTGAGTCAAAGGAGAAGTTGGAAAAATGAGAATTTCAGGTATATAGGAAAAAGAAACTAAACCAACCCACCCTTACCATTCCTACAATGACTCAAACAAATCCTTCAACTTATAACCATCCTCCTCCTGAAGCACCCAAATCCGAAAGGGCGGACTTGAACTTTGACCTCGAAGGGGCATTATCCAAAATGCATGTGACCATCCCTCTGAAAGAAGTCATTAAAGTAACATATATTAAAGAGAGATTTGATCAATTATTCAAAGGATCATATGGACCTATGGACCCTCCTATTATGTTAAAATCTTATCATTTTAGGGTCTAGTATGATGAACACCCACCCTTCTTCATGACCTTGCTAATGAATAACAAAATCCTCAACAATTGCATGTTCGATTCAGGGGTCGGTGCTAACATGATGTCTCTCAAGGTCATGCAACAATTAGGCCTGAAAGTCACATGACCTTACAAAAATGTGTGTGGCTTCGATTCTAAAGCCATACCCACACATGGATTAGTTGAAAATGTGGAGGTTTTCCTTAAAGAATACCCTGAGAAAGTAATCCACATTGACATAGTGATAGTATACATCCCAGATGTGTGGGGAATATTGTTGTATAGGAAATTCACCTCAATGTTGGGTGGTGATGGCAAGACCCCCGACCCTTGGGCCAAGGTCCACTCAGGATCATTCTAAATTATCCTCGAGCCGAAGCAGCTCCTTTGGTTCCTTGCTGAAACCTTCAACGAATATGATCCACAGGTCCTTCACGAAAACTCCACCTGCACCACGTGCACCAGGTGTGAGTCTTCACCTCCACATGACCACAACCCAGGCCTTTAGTGCAAGCACCTTTCATGACTCATTATCTCATGAATTCTTGAATCGAATACTCTTGACTCCAAACCTTCGATACCTAAGAATGAGCTACGGGTATGGCCCCTTCCTTGCTAGCACCTCTACAAACAACCACTGGCTAGGTCTAGCTCTAGCACCCCTCGCAACTCACAACTTCGCGAGTTGGGGTGTTGAGCCCTCGTGCTCCTCCTTTATGAGTCCCTGATTAGAGATAGTCAACAATAGGTTGACTCCTTCCCAAATGACGCATCTCTTTCACTTGTCACTTGGTTCCATTTTTATCTGCGCTCTATGTTTGCGCCACATGTCAACCACGCGGACCCACCTATCAAGTGTGCTATGTGTTCATACAAGCCCTCGACGCTCGGCACTTCGTGGCTTCTGCAGTCGAAATCCAATTCTTTCAAATCCCGAGTTCACGATATGAGATACCACGTGGAGTTTCTTATCCAACAGTTCTCCCGTGGTTTGGATCCAATGGTCTGGATCTCCTTCCCTTCTCCTCACAACTTCACACAAACTAAGAATTTAGTCTGGTCCTCAAAACTCACGAACCCTGATTTTGTGAAATGATCCAATGACGTGGATTGAAATGAGATCAATGACTCGTATTGACCTTTGAATCCTAGGTGATGGGTTTCAATGGCCTCTAACCACCTTGCAACTCCACTAGATCCTACAGTCCTCGCGACTTCACGAGCTCTCCATGGAGAATTTTGACCACCCAATTCACTCCTCAATGGCTTATGTCCAATGACTGAGTGTTCTCCTTCCTGAACTTAACTTCGATGCGATGGTTTTGATCTTCGTCTACCTTTGAACACTTCAAAGGCGTTATCTCTCCTGATATTTCGCTTGCAATTCAAGCCTTCCAAAGGGTTTCCTACTCGCACTCCTTGCGGAAAACTTTCAAATAAATTCCAGTTATTTGAGTCTTCGACCTTATGCACTCTTTGCAATAGTATTCCTTGAGCCTTCACCTTAGTTGATAAGTTCTAAGGTCTCAACTAGCCTGCGCACACCTTGCATGGCTCTGTGCTTCACCTACACTTCTACTGATTATGAGAACAATGGTATTTCTCCTGATATTTTTGAGATAAAACTCAAACCCTCATCAATGCACACCTTGCGAACATTCATTGCACTCCTTGCAGGAATTCTCAAGATGAGAAACAATTGAAACTCATTCTTCTCCTCTCTCAGACTTCATGCATTCAACATGAAATCACACATTCAACACAACATTGAAACAAACGCATAAACAAAGAAATAAATCAACTGTAAGCATACCATTCAGCAAATGTAAATAGTATCCATCATAACACCATGAAAATTGAGTCAAAGCTTAATATATTAACTCAAGTGCTCCTGTACATGGGTTCTTCTCTATAGCTCTCTGCTATAGCTCAACAGCTTATGAATTCTCTTATTCTTCTATTCTAATGATACAATAATACAAGGGTGAGGGTGTCTATATCCGTTTTCCCTCCTACGCTTCTAAAATTGTCCAATCTCTTAATTCAAAACTACCTACTTTCATTAAATAGACTTAATGTCTATTACATCTGGCAGATGAGAGAAAATTGCTCAAGATCTATTTACAACATGCAAGTACGCTTACTTTAACTACTACATTAATATCTTCCCATTAATTTTCCAAAAACATTTCAAAATGTGCAAAATGTGTGTTGTGCTTTTCTAGCTATCTTCTGCCTTCATGCTTGCTTGGTTGGTTGCTTACGATGCTCCTGCATCATACTCCCTCACCTGAAAATTTTCATGAACACCTATTCATGAGCTCTTGCACAGTCTAGCCATGCTTATGAATTTCTGCTTCATCTTCCCAACTAGCATCTTCAACTGGATGTCCTTTCCACTTGACCAAGTATTCAAAATACTCTTTTCTCCTGGTCTTCTTCCTAATCCTTTTGTCAATTATTCTTTCCATATGTGGATTTTTAGCTACAGGAATTTCCTTGGTCCATTGAATCTCTTTATGTTCCTTCTCTACTCCTACTTCTTCAGCCCTGTAAGGGTACAAATCCGCAACATTGAATATCGGTGAGATTTCGATCCCATTAGGTAATTCAATCTCATATGCGTTTGCCCCAAATTTCTTCATGACCTTACACGATCCAATATTTTTCATCTTCAGTTTGTTATATGTTCCCCTTAGGAACCTCTCCTTCCTCATATGTTCAAGAAATAGATCACCAAATTCAAATTGAAGTTCTCACCTGTGTTGATCTTCTCTCTGCTTATATTCTTGACTGGAACTCTGCAATCTCTCCTTAATTCGATTGTGAAGCTCCTTCATTCCTTCTACAAATTCCTCGGCACTAGCACTCCTGAATTCATTTTGTTTTGAATCTTTCAATTCAGAAACTCCTATTGGCTACATTCCATATACAATCTAGAATGGACTCTTCCCAGTGCTTCTATTGAGTGAATCATTGTAAGCAAATTCCGCCTATGGTAGAATGTGATCCCATTGACTGTGGTGTTCAGTCACTAAGTTCCTCAACAAATCTCCCAAAATCATGTTCACAACTTCTGTCTGTCCATCCATTTGAGGATGATACGCTGAGATAAAAGATAAAATTGTCCCCATCTTCTTCCATAAATTCCTCCAGAAATGTCCTACGAACTTGGTATCCCGATCAGAAATGATACTCCTTGGCAAGCTGTGAAGTCTCACGACTTTCTTGAAAAACAAGTTCGCAATATGAGTTGTCACTAGTTTTCTGGCATGGTATGAAATGTGCCATCTTTGAAAATCTGTCGACTACCAAAAGATCAAATTATAGCCTCTCTATGGTCTTGGCATTCCCACTATAAAATCCATGCTCACTGCATCCCATGGCCTTTCTGGTATGGGTAATGGTTGGTATAACCCTGTGTTTTGCCTTTTCCCTTTTGTGTGCTGACAAATTATGCACCTATCCATGAATTTCTTAACATTTGTTCTCATCCTTGGCCAATAATATGATCTACTCAACTTTGAGAACGTCTTATCATGACCGAAATGTCTAGCCAATCCTCCACTGTGTTTCTCCTTCAGCAAATTCTCCCTCATGGAGCATTTTGGAATACATAGTTGATTGCCCCTGAATAATAATCCATCTTGGATCATGTATTTGGTCCATTGGCTTCTATCCCTGAGAAATGGATTCTCAGATGCCTCATATGCTTCCTTAAAATCCAGGTCATCCTTGTACATTTATTTGAGGTTATCAAAACCCAAAGTCTTGACTCTGAATTCCTGCATAAGCAAACATTTCCTGCTCAAAGCATCAACAACTTTGTTAGTAGCTCTAGAAATATGCTTAATCACAAAAGTAAAATTTTGCATGAATTCAACCCATTTAGCATGCTTTTGGTTCAACTTCTCCTGTTGAGTTACGAATTGTAAAGCATGATTATCACTGTACAAAATAAACTCTTTAGGAACCAAATAATGTCTCCATTTCTTCAGTGCTTTTATGACTGCATAAAATTCTTTGTCATATGTGGAGTACTTGATCTTTTCTTCATTCATTTTTTCACTGAAATATGTGATCGGCCTGTCATCTTGGCTCAAGACCACTCCAATTTCAAATCCACTCGCATCACACCTGACCTAGAATGTCTTGCTGAAATCCGACAAAACCAGAATTGGTTGCTCAGTGATCCTCTTCTTCAGCAGATTGAAGCTCTTCTCTACTTCTTCTGTCCAGTGAAAATATTTATGTCTTTTCTTCATCGTATCCATCATTGGTGCACTAATTCCACTGAAGTTTTGGATGAATTTCCTGTAGAATCTAGCTAAACCATGGAAGCTTCGAACTTCAAACACACTTTTCGGCAATGGCCAATTCTTAATTGCCTTTACCTTTTCTGGGTCCATCTTCAACTCATTTGCAGAGATAACAAAACCCAAATAAATGATTTATGTCCTCATAAATGATGATTTCTTCATATTAATCAGCAATTTCTCTTGTTGTAACCTCCTCATCACTGCAGCTAAATGCTTTAAGTGCTCTTCTTTTGTCCTGCTGAAAATTAATATATCATCAAGATATACAATGACGAATTTCATCCAATGAAATCCTTTAGGAATTCATTCATCAATCTCATGAAATTACTGGGCACATTCGTTAAGCCAAATGGCATAACAAGCCATTCAGACAGCCCCTCATTTGTCTTGAATGTTGTGTTCCATTCATCACCTTCTCTCATTCGAATTTGATGATATCCGCTTTTCAAATCAATCTTTGAAAAAACTTTGCTCCACTCAAGCAATCCATCAAGTCATCCATCCTTGGCAATGGAAATATGTATCTGATGGTAATCTTATTGATTTCCCTTGAGTCTATACACATTCTCTAGCCTCCATCTTTCTTTGGGCTGAGCACTATCGGAACAATGCATGGACTCAATCTCTCTCGAATTAATCCCTTGTCCATTAAGTCCTGGACCTGTCTCTTAACTTCTTCATTTTCCTATGGCGTCAACCTATACGTGGCTTTGTTTGGAAAACCGGTTCCAGGTATAAGATCGATATGATGGCTTATACTCTTGATAGGTGGCAACGAACAAGGTAGTTCATCCACTACTTTATTAGCAAATTCTTCCAGCAACTCCTGGATTTCTTTTGGTAGATCATCTATTCTTGTAATGGTCAAAGAAATTTTAGGCTTCCTGACCACAATAAATTATGTGTCTTCCTTCTTCTTAACCACCTTAAGAAGTTCCTTCCCACTCATGAGAAGTACAGTGTTTCTCATCTATGTTTTCACCTCTTAGCTTTTAATCGACAGCAACATGTGCATCCTCCCATTCTTCTCTAGGGTGTACGTGTTCTTTCTCCCATCATGAACCACATTTCTATCATATTTCCATGGTCTACCCAGCAATATATGACAAACATCCATGGGAATGACATCACATAATATTTCATCTTTATATCCTCCTATTTTAAATTCGACTAAACATTGTTTAGTGACATTTACATGATGTCCTTTTTGGAGCCACAAAACTCTGTATGGGCTTGGATGTACAATAGTCTCCAACTCCAGCTTTTCTACCATCTCTGTAGATACGAGATTGCCTGTGATACCATTGTTCACGATGACCTTGCATACCCTGTCTTTAGTTTTGCAAGCAGTCTGAAACAGACTATTTCTTTGGGTTGGGTTCTCTGCCTCCTTCTTTGGTTTCAATAGAACTTTCCTCATCATCAAAGATCTTCAGCCCTGAGTGTATTCTGCCTCAACATTTCGTTCTTGAGCTTCGGCAATGTGAGTTTCACCACCATATTTCTTCTTATCTAGACACTCATAGGATTTATGTCTGATTTTTCCACAAACAAAGCATTTCACTTCACCTCCTCTACCTCTTCCTCTTCCTTTGGCTCGAGGAAAAGTATTTCTATCAGCATACCACCTTCCTTGTGAGCTTCCTCCTCTCTCAAGTTGAGTTTGAGGTTTCTTCCCCTCTTCTTTAGGTTTCTAAGTTATGTCTTGGGCAATTTTTTTGCCTCTGGCTTCACTTCTACCCCGACCTTTTTGACCTTGCTTTCGGCTCATCTTCTCTTCATCTTTCAGAGCCATTTGATAAGAATCTTGCACAGTATGAATGGTCATCATGCTCATCTCATCTTGAATGTCATATCTCAAACCATTCATGTACCTGGCAACTTTTTCATCATCGCTTTCCCGATGACCTGCTCTGATGTTTATCCTGTAGAATTCTTCAGTGTATTCCTTCACTGACATCAACTTCTGTCTGAAATTTTGCATCCTCAGAAATAGAGTGATTTGACAATCCCTGGGTATAAATTTGTCTTTCATCTTTGCAACCATTCTTGATCCGGATTTATGTAGGAACATAATGAAATACAGAAATACGCATAAATGCAGAGATGCATCGGAAATAAGACTTCATTTCATTAATAACAAATGACCGAAATATGCTTACAGACAGAATGTAAATAAACTAGCTAAGGCGCTGGTAGCTTATCTCTGAGAAGAGATGTGGCTACTACTCACATCCATGAGAAGATGACTACAATGAGGCTCTAGAGGCCTTTTTACAATAGAAGAGAATGCCAAAAGTCATATACATCCAAAAACCTAACCCTAGGAGATGAAGCGCCAAAAGTCATATGGGCCCCGTTTGGGTAAGTTAGTACATCAACTTCCTGGGGTCGTAACTTTTGCATACGATCTCCATTTTAGGTGTGTGATAGCTCGTTGGAAAGGTATCGTCGAGGAGATTCATTTTGGGGGCTCAATTATTCCTTCTGCTATCATTGAGAACCTCGATCTCAAAAAACCTTCATTTAGGCCCTCAAAATGGCCCCGGAAGTTAAAACCTGCTAAAAATAGTAAATTGCCAAAATTGCTAGCAAACTGTTTTGATCCAGTCGGAAAAGGTGG
>ML800430.1:386213-401041 GCA_009831015.1 Picea engelmannii
TTATGAGTTGGTGCTCATATGTATGATAATGTAAAGAATGTAACTATTACTTATCATATAAAGAAAAAGAGGTTTTTACCCTTTATGGGTTTCCTCAGGAAATATATGTCTCTGTGTATCACATGTGTGTGACTGATGTTGAACGTGCCTTTGTTTATCTCTCTGCATTATTGTGATCATCATTGAGTGCCTTGTAAAGATTTTAAAAGAAGAATTATTGTTTAAGCATGGTAACAACTAATTCACCCCCCCTCTCAGTTGACCAACATAAGGTAGAAAGTAGATTTTTTATAGGTCATATCTGCATGCAAAGTCTAACCCTATTTTCTATTCCATAAGGATATTTCCGTCACAACATAATTGGCGACCATACTAGGGAGACTCTAGGGTTACTGGAATTTTATTTAGTTTTTGGGTAGTTTAAAAGACTAGTTTTTCTTTCCTATTTTTTCTTTTAGTTTCTGTAAGGTATGAGCTAGCAGGGAGTCTGGTTTTCCATACCATCTTTCTCTGTTATTTTCTTGACTCTGTTTTTCTTTTTTTTGAGACCCATAGAGGTACACGCAGCCCGCATAAGGTCTGCATGCGTGTACCCGCACCCTACTCTCTTACAGCCTACGTGCGAACGCTAGCTGGAGAAGTGGCAGTAGTGTGTAGATTCTAGCAAAAAAAAAATTTGAGGCAGTCATCCTCTTCTCTATTATAATCAGTTAGTTTTAGGTGTTTTCTAGAAGTTTTTCTGAGTCTTGATTGTTTACAATCTTATTTCAGATTGGTTTGTTTGCAGTCTTATTTTTCCTTTCATTGTTTTCTTTTTTCTGTTAAAAAGAGTGTCTAAGCCTTCAGGAGACCCTGGTTATCAATATCAGTGGTCTCTTCCTGGTTTGGTCTATTTGTTTTTAGTTTTTTTCAGAGTTTAGAGATACATGTGGCATGTACAAGGTCATCCTGCGTGTACACGCCCTCTGTCTCTATACAGCTCGTGTTCACACGCTTGTTGTTGGATTAACAATAGCATGCTTGTGCAAGATAGTTTTTGTTGAGGGTAAGGCATTCATCTTTTCCCTTGATGAGAATTATACCTCTCAGGTATTTGAATCTCTATCTTAGTAGTCAGTAGCTTAGGATTAATTTTACCTTTAGCTTGCTTTTTCTCATTTAAAAAGTTGTCATAAAAATAAAAGAATTTTTTAAGGTTTTTAGACAAGTGTGAGAGTCATTTATTTTTAGTTTCTAGTGTGTGATTTCTTGAAGTGATTCTCTGCGATCTGCGATCAGTCGATAATTGTTTTTCTTGGTTTTTGCTTGTTGGTATTTTTCCTTTTTTGCTTTATTAGCATTTAAATAAAAAAAAATCTCTTTTCATTTTCTTGTTTGGTTGAAGAGTGTGTTTCTGCATTATTAGCCAGGGAAAAGTCGTTATTTCATAAGTTTTTGCAGTTTACTTAGATCATAAGTAGCTTGTAGTCAAGTGAAATTTCTTTTGAGTTTGCTGTGCAAAATCTTAGAAAAGTTAAAAAAAAAAAATTGAAAAGTTGTTGAAATTTTGCATTAAGTAAAAGATTTTTGTTTCCAGCTTTTTTCATTTTTTCTTTCATCTTTTACACATCATCAGTTTCACCTTCATACCCATAAACATAATACAAATCCATAAAATTAACGCTAAATCTAAAATTTATTAGACTTTTATGTTTGTAGGGTTAACCAACTAGTTCAGGATTAGGGCCTTGGATTAGGTTGGAGAGGAAACTCTTCAAGGCCATTTAAAATCAAACATTAGAGTCTGATTTAGGGAGTGTCTAAGTCCAATATCATGGAATTTATCCAGAACCCCCCTCTAACACAGGGGATAAACATGAGGTCGCGTGCGGAAAGGTAGCGGAGATAACCCCTCCAAAGTTGGACCAATCGTA
Source organism: Picea engelmannii (assembly GCA_009831015.1). Classification (NCBI taxonomy): domain Eukaryota; kingdom Viridiplantae; phylum Streptophyta; class Pinopsida; order Pinales; family Pinaceae; genus Picea; species Picea engelmannii. The sequence continues at coordinate 388,127 of ML800430.1, forward strand.
GTGGAGAACACATATAGAGGGCTTGTTTTAGGATTCCATCGATTGCATTTTCCACGGGGATTTGTGGGTCTTGAATCCGTTCGAGGTCCTCATTTTTCTTCCGGAATACTTACTTTCGATACCCTTGACAGGTTTCAGGCTCGATACCCTTCTCATTATGGTCTACCCGACTTTCTACTGTACCCGCCTAGTGACTATTCGCACGCTGGCAACCTAGTTGTCTATATTTTTTAGGGACATACACAGGTGACTGCGGGGGTATACCATGGTACCTAGGAAATAAATTGGGCCATGCTTTGTAGAGTATACCTGGAGGGTGCTTCCATGTTCGAGTTGCACTTGCACTGGTAAGTTGCTCTAGTGTTGGTTGTTGTAACTATTCTTCCAACTAGTTTAGTGTTTCCTTGTTTTATCTTGTAGGGATGTTTTTTCTAGCATCTGTTGTTTTTGAACAAATAGAATTCCCTAGTTTGTCTTTGATATTCTCACACAATGGAGGATCATGAGCTCCACTGGTCACGAAGTCTTCTTGGCCTGCCACCGATTACACTGGATCCACCCCCGCCACCATTAAGGCGAAAGCTATACCAACAAGGGTCTTTTGAAGTGACGAGGTTACAAGCACTTGTGCCCGACCAACATCCAGAGGAATCGACCGTTTTGGAACTTGGAGAAAATGCCCTTGGCCCGGTTGAAACCCAAACTACTGAGCTCTTAGCACCTTTCATCGTACAAATTCAATTTTACGAGTGCCAGACAGTGTTTCACACAACAATGGAAATAAATGTTGTTACTCCTTCTGGGAATTCTTCAATTCCCACTACGGTTGTCACCACAGGAGATTTTTCACCTCCTAACCCACCGTCACTGGTCCGAGCCACCATGGTCTCGACAACCTCTACATTTCACAGTGGTTCGATCCTGTCTTTGCCGGCGGCCACAACCCCTTTCACACCAAGTGCGACAGGCCCTCTGTTCTCATACGGGATTCCTAGTTCGGGTACAAGTCCTGTACTTTCCTACTCCACTTTACAGACTTTAGGTCTGGGGGTAGGGAGCTCTAGAGCTCCTCTGCAAGGTCACATGGGGGGCACTCCTGCTCCTTTTAATGGTTTTCCTTACGGAGGAGGTCATATCCATCCTTAGGCCCCTTCACTCGGTGGCTCGCATCAACAATCCATCGGGCAACCTACATACCATAGTTTATTTGGAGCAGGGAGTCAAGGACCACCTTCGCATAATATGTCGATAGGTTTGACACCATTTTCTTTGGCCGAAACTTTTGGTAACAACGCCTTATCATCAATCGCCTTCCCGACTGGGGGCAATCCTAGTTTTGGACAATCTACTCCTATGCAGGGTACTATTCCTGCATAGGGGGAAAACCTAGGAACTTCTTCCACATCAGGGCCTTGGAATTCTTGGTAGGGATCTGTTCCCTCGTCCGGAATCTCGATCTGGGGTAATTATTTCCACAATCAATGGAACCCCGGACAAACTACTATTCCTATCCCCACGAGACCGGCATGGGACAACCATTCCCAAAGTCCTTCGAATGGAATGCATGCCCAACCATCTATGTCCTATTTTGGAAATCAGTCGATGATGTCTCCACATATGCAAAATTCATACATTGGTCAGGGCCCTGGTTTCTACCAGAATCTAGGCCAGCAGCCAAATTTTTCGTGGCAACCTGGTGCTAGTCAAACTCCAGGCCCCTTTTTCCTAGGTTATCACCAACAACCCAAACTACCCTTCCTGGTGACTTTGAACTTGCCTGATTTGACAAGGTTTTTGAATGACCCCATTGGTCACGATCCGCGTTAGCCTCCTATGCTGACGAAGTTGCCTTCAGACATTCCAAATTTCAAAGCCAAGCCTAATGAAGATCCAAGAGATCATGTGACTACCTTTCATCTTTGGTGCTCACCTAACTCATTGAAAGATGACTCCGTACAGTTGTGATTGTTTCAACGTACTCTCATTGGGAGTGTCGCGAAATGGTACATTAAGTTCGATCACTCAAGATACTCTTCCTTCGATGATCTGGAAATGGCTTTCCTAAACCATTTTCAGTTACCTGTGAGATACGATGTTGGCACAAAATTGCTGGTCAATTTCAAGCAGACGACAGCGGACCATATCTCTGATCACAACCGAGAATGGAAATGTCGGAAGAGTCTCATTAAGGTGCTAGTCCCACCAGCATTCCTGGTTGAGTGGTTCCTTAATTCTTTGGCCACGCAGTTATCCAAATATGTCACAATGTCGAGTGTATTCTATGAAGAAGATGCCATCATGAGAGCTCAACAATTTGAGCTCATATATTCTCAGTCTGGTTTATTATAAAACATCTTGCTAGATGCACCACACTCAATACTAGATAAAACTAGACAGAGAGTCGAACCACAGGCCAATGGTATTGTTGGTTCGGCACAAACAAAGCTCATTGAGCAATTGACGAAGTAGTTGCAGTAGTTATCTATACAACACACAGCGGCCAGCCAAACCACTACTTTGGCTGCTCCCCCTACCAAAACGTCGGAGGTACACACAGTGCAGTCGACTAACCCAAAGGCCACCCAGTAGCCTAAAGGAAATAAAAAATAAAGAAATAAGGGTAAGGGGGATAAAAAACCCACCGATAATGCTAGCGGGGACAACAGTAAGAAACGGAAGGTGAGGTATCCATGCAACTTGTGTGCAGAAGACCACCCGACCCATCTATGTTCTGGACTTGAAGAAGCCCAAAAGTTTGTGACGTAGGAACAGCCTGCTGTGTTAACCAATCCATTTCAACATGGACAAAATCTAACCCAAGCCTCTGCAAGCACAGAAGGGGGCAGCCAAGAACCCTGTCCACCTTCGAACAACCCCGCATCCACGAACGTTTATATGGTTAGGGGTGATAATTTTATATTGACTAGAGCGCATGACTATAGTAAACAAAGAACTTCTAAGAAGGGTAAAGAAGCTGACCTCCCATCTCTTCCTCTACATATCGAGAAGACGTTGGGAGAAACAATGACATGCATTCCCAAAGGTGCATTTAAAAAATCTTCTCATAACCCAAATGCAAGGGCCACCCATAACTTCTCTGTGGTGGAGGATTTATCACAAACCCCTTGTGCGATGTCCTCTTTAGAGGTCCTCCAAAGCTTCCCTTCCCAGAGGAAATCCTTGTTAACTTCTTTAGGATCTACCAAGACTTGTAATCCTGGTATAATCATGTTGGATACAACCAACTTAAAACCCTGTCTACCTTACCACGTAGCATTTCAGATAGTAGTGGCTTATCCCACAAAAAATTTTACTCGAAATATCTTCCGCACGGTGGTTGATGAGGGTGCCTTGACATGCGTTATGTCGTTGGCATGTTGGAAGGTCATTGGCCAGCCCGTTTTGTCTCTGTCACCCACTCTCCTCACCACTTTTGACGGTCGTTCGCTCTGACCACATGGTATCGTTCCTTCTTTCCCTATACAGTTAGGAGGGAAGACCGTGTGTGTCGAAGTAGAGGTAGTCGATGCTCCCCTCGACTATAACCTCTTGTTAGGAAGGAGTTGGACTTATGCTATGCAAGTTGTGGTTGCTATAGTTTTTCAAGTCTTGTTGTTTCCACATGAGGGCCGGATAGTGACCATTGATCAATTGTCTTTCTCCAGACTTGACCCAGCTTTCGGGGCATCCACGGTCCCGATGATTGATAATACTCAACCAGGTGTCGTCAACGTAGGAGTTGGTTTGTGCCCATCCTTTATGGGTCCCTTCAATTACCCACCCCCTCACGGCGATATCAAATTTATATCCAATCACCACAAGGTTGATATTTTTCAAGTTTCAACGTTTTGCATGACTTACTTCGAGGATCCATGGATACTTCCTTCCCCATCAGCCATGATGGATGAGACAGGGCACCTGTGCATTTCCATGCCCTTATCTGTAGCTGAAGTAGCATACTCTTTAGTCCAACAAGCTTCAACTAACACTAATCCAACTCCTGCACAAGAGTTAGATCCACTTCTAGAGCCTATTTGGGCTCAAGTTTCTCTCGCTAACACTGATTCTTTAGACTTAGTCTTGCCTTCTGACGAAGCATTAATCGAAGCAATGACTATTTCGGACAAACCTTGGGAAGATCTTCATCACAGATCATATTTTCTCCTAGAGTTAAGCATAATCGAAGCAGGAGAATTCATCGTGACCATGACGGGAGATCATGCGTACCTTATTAATCTCTTAGCTACACACAAAATTTATGCTGAGGGAAATATGGAAACTATCGCTGAAACTGTACCGATCAACATCTCCCGAAACCCTGGCATTGTGGAGAATGTCTTTGTTGGAGTGGATTTCTCCCCCGAAGAGATTCAAATCTACACAGATCTTTTCAAAGAATTCTGCAATGTTTTTGCCTGGTCTTATGAGGAAATGCCAGGTATCGATCCAAAAATATTTGAACATGAGATCACAACGTATCCTGATGCCAAGCCTGTTCGGCAGAAGATTCGTCCAATTAATACTAAGAAAGCAAGAGCCATTAAGGTTGAGGTTGAGAAATTGCTAAAGGCAGGTTTTATCTATCCTATCCATTTGACTCAATGGGTGTCAAATCCTTTGTCGGTCAATAAAAAACAAGGCACGATTCGTGTATGTACCGATTTCTGTGATTTGAACAAGGCATGTCCCAAAGATAATTTTCCAACACCATTCATCGACCATATCATTGATGAATGTGCTAGTTACGAAGCCTTTTCTTTCGTGGATGGTTTTTTGGATATAATCAAATACAAATCAAACCGAAGGACCAACACAAAACGACATTCATTTGTCCTTGGGGTACATTCGCATATCGTAAAATGCCTTTTGGTCTTAAAAATGTTGGAGAAACCTTTCAGCGGGCCATGTCTTTTGCTTTCCATGACCTCAAGCATATATTTGAGGCATATCTATATGATTTAGCATCACGATCTCGCAAGAGAATGGATCATCTCACACACCTTTGACTTATCTTCGAACGTTGTCGCTACTTTTGGATTTGCTTGAATCCAAATAAGTGCAGCTTTTACATAACGTCAGGACGTTTGCTAGGTTTCATCGTATCAACAACAGGGATCATGGTCGATCCTCTCAAGGTGGAGGCAATAATCCAGTTCCCCCCCCCCCATGCACAATCCTTCAACTTCAGAGTCTACAAGGCAAGGCGAACTTTTTATGATGCTTCATCACCAACTATGCCGAGATCACCAAGGGCTTTATGCACTTACTAAAGAAAGAAGTTCCTTTTTATTGGGACGATGCCACTCAATGCTCTTTCGATGCATTAAAACATGCCCTCAAAACTTCCCCTCTGCTCCGGCCACCTAACTATAACAAAGATTTCTTATTATATCTGGTTGCAGCAGAGTCAACCAATGGCATGGTTTTAGTTCAGGAAGATGATTTGTTCTCTGAATACGTGATCTATTACCTGAGTCGAGGCCTCGTAGGACTGAAACTCAATTATTCTCATATCGAAAAACTTGTGTTGGCAGCATTTCATGCTATTCAACGGTTTCGTCATTACGTTCTATTTTGCAAGACCACCGTCATTGTTGTCATGAATCCATTCCAGTACATGTTGACATGACAGGTAATAGGCAGAAAAATCAGTAGATGGATAGTCATCCTCCAGAATTTTGACTTAGAATTCATTTTAGCAAAGTCCAAAAATTCATTGGTCTTCACAGAGCTTATTTCAGAACTTCCGGTTGAGTCAGGTGATGTTGTGCCTGAAGAATCGCCTATCCGGGGAGATATGTTTTTTATCACATCTTCAGATCCCTGGTATGAAGATATACTTATCTATCTCTAGACTTTGAAGTGCCCCACCACTGCTTCTCGTGATGAGCATCGACGCGTATGCCATCAAGCTAAGAATTATCTCGTAATCGATGATACATTGTATCATAGAAGTGTAGACTGCATCCTGCGTCAATGTCTCACTCATGAGGAAGCAGTTCCCGTGCTTAATGATTTCCATACCGGAGCTTGTGGCGATCATTTTTCTGGGTTGGCAACAACCCAAAAGATTCTACGAGCAGGTTACTTCTAGCCGACACTTATCAAAGATTGTATCGAATCGGTCAAGAAGTGCCATCCATGCAAAATCTTCTCTCAGAAGATGAGGGCACATCCCTCTCCCATGTTTCTCGTCATCATAGTTGGTCCCTTCACCAAGTGGGGGATTGATTACACTACTTGCAACCCCCCTTCAGTAAGGGGGCACCACTATATCATCATAGTTGTAGACTACTTCACAAAGTGGTTCGAAGCTATGCCAACGTTTAAGGATGATGGAGAGACTGCAACTCTCTTTTTATTCAACCAGATCATATCAAGGTTCAGTGTCCCGAGGGAGATTGTCACTGACGATGGTAGTCACTTTTAGAATCAGATGATGACTGAATTAACATCAAAGCTTGGGTTACGGCAAGAACATTCATCACCCCACTACCCCCAAGCCAATGGGCAGGTGGAAGTTGTAAACAAAACTCTTAAGACTATTCTACAATGAACTATCAACTCAGCCAAGTCAAATTGGCATTTGATGTTATACTCGGCATTATGGGCTTACCGAACATCTGTTAAGACTGCAACCGGTTTCTCACCTTTTCAACTTGTTTATGGGTTGGAGGCAGTTTTTCCCATCGAATGTCAGATCTCATCTCTAAAATTGGAAGTACAATTATTTCCAGACACTTCTCCACTCAAAGAACGGTTAGTATACCTTGAGCAACTCAATGAACAGCATCGTGATGCAGCCTTGGCCAACGAGGCTCACAAACATAAGGTCAGGTGTCAATATGATAGGTTCGTTCATCCTCGGATTTTCTCTAAAGGTGACCTTGTCTTGGTCTATGACCAAAATAAGGACCCCCTAGGGGCAGGAAAATTCAAACCCATGTGGTTCGAGCCTTTCATCATAAAAGAGGTATTAAAAAAGGGTACCTATCTTCTGGTTGATTTCGAAGGGAATTATTTGGTGGAGCCTAGAAATGGGCTCTACCTCAAGAAGTATTACTCATAGGAAGGTTACTGTGGGTAACTTTTTGTAACATATGTATAGTCATTGTACTATTACTTTTTAGTTTATTTTAAGTGTTATGAACATATCATTGATATTATCTTTCGTCACTGTGGCAGATTTCAAGTGATTTTGAGGTGTTCATTGGGTATGAAGACAGTGCTAGTCAACACACTTGGAGGCTTGCCTCCGCAGCTTGGGTAATCTTTACACCTCAAGGCCAGTTATTATCTTCCAGAGGTATATGCTTAGGTGACACCAAAAATAATGTCGTCGAGTATAGTGCGGTTATTGAGTTGCTTCGTGATGCTTTGTCATTGGGTATCTCTCATCTCTGGGTCTATCTTGATGCTCAACTGGTTGTGTCTCAGTTAAACAGAGTGTACTGGGTTCATGATCCAACTTTACACCGAATATTCCTTAGGGTACGTCTCTTCGAATGAAACTTTGATTATATTACATATTTTCATGTTCCTAGGAGATTAAACCAAGTTACAGATACTCTAGCTAATCAAATTTTAGATTGGCATCTTGCACACATATGAAAGAACATTAACATAAGCATGTAAATACGTTGTTTGTAAACATGATCCATAAGACACAAAAGACCAAAAAAACATATATAATATCATAAAGTAACCAGAGTACATAGATGGACACAAACGCCTCAAAAATATAACCGATAATGAGTCACAGGGCTTATGCCCTCAAAAAATATATACAAGTAGTGCTCGTGGCACGTAAAATGTCTAAATAGGTTCAGGGCCTATGGGCCCTGTTATACTAGTCCACATCATGGGCTAAACGCATAAACAATCGGACCCACGTCCGAGGTGCCCCCACTACATGAGGCTACATGGATGGCGGCAGGTCCTCAATCTCTGCCATCGGGACTGTGCGAGTGAGTGCAGTAAAGTTCCACTCAAGTCTTCTAAGTACCCTCTCAGCCTCCCCAGCTGGGAGGTCTCCTGCTTCTGTTGTTCCCCCGACAGTCGTGGTTGCGGCCCTTGGCTGAGGACGACGCCTATTCCTTGCATAATCGACAGGTCGCACTGGTCCCACATCTGCATGCAACAAATGTATATCTGTCAAATACTATGTCATCTAAAAAAAATGATGATATATAACAAAAACGACATAAAAATTACATATGATCCATAAAAAATAAAAAATAAAAAGGTGGAGACTTACCCATTTCCCCTCGCTCCTCACCAGGAGGTACTGGTATCTCCGGGTCTCTCGAAAAATCAATCCCGACATAGGGGTAGTCCTCTATAACCGGGATCTGTCGTGATAGCCATGCAAAAAATTCATCATCGAAGGACTCATTGGTCCTTCCACCACCCTATCATGGCACTAATACTGCCCATCTACACACTATAGGAAAAGAGGCCTGATGTCCTCGTACCACTACCCGAGGACTAAAACTCGAAACTCTCTCGAAAAAGAACGAACACAAAATAGTCCCGAACCTGAAGTTCCCCTGTGTCCGCTAACGGCAATCTGTCAAATGCCTCTTCATACACTCCAGCAGTGTAGTACTCCAGTCAAAAATTTGTGCATTCAAGCACTGGACAACACAGTTCATCTGTGCGCGGGACGCCTGATGCAAAGTCGTTGAACTGGTAATCCACCCAATGAGAAATACTATCGCTTGCAGTGATAGGTTAGTGATCTTGCTTATAGGCACCTGGGAGCTCGAACGGTCTATCCCAGCCTCACAGTACAGGGTTATCAGTTCCTCTATGTTATGCGGCCCCGATGGAAACATCCTAAAATTGATTGGTTCCCCTCTCCTTGAGAGGCCAGTCAAAAAGTAGATATCCTCGGTGGTGGGCACCAGTGATTTCCCCTCTAGCATGAAAGCCTCTGCATCAGGGTGCCAATAGTCAACCAAGGCATTCAGTAGCCTCGATTGCGCCCACATAAAAGGACATAGGAAGAACTTTAACAAACTACATTGCATTAACGCGGCCACAGCATTCGGATCTTCCACAACCAACTCACCAACTTCTTCATGCTCCCTTTCCCTCCAGTGGACATACATCCTACCAAAACAACAAGGTTCAGGAGGGTGGGTGATTGCTTTTTTATTTTTTTTGTCTATAAAGGGAGGTCCATGTGTGCTGACTAGGTGGCAGTTGCGTGTACACATGGGTAGGTTTTACTCTGCCCGAGTGTACATGCGGCCTGTCTAGAGACAGCCTGCGTGGACCTAGGGCCGACCTTTTAAAGGTCGATGCCTACCTAAAAAATGAAATGCAAAGAAAAAATAAAGAATTGAATCGCTAGATAGGGGAGTTTGTACTTACTTGGTCCAGACGAAAGTTCATTTCGTCCACTGTAGCTCCCGGAATCACCACTTTTATCAAAGGGGGTCTTTTGGCTCTAGAGTCAATTTCCAAATTAGCAATGGTGATAATGAGCTGCCAACTTCTATTTATAGACTTTTTGGCCTCTTTTTGTAACTTTTTTGGCCTCCCTTATCATTTTCTTTATACCAAAAACCATTTAGAGAGATTCAGGAGTTGCATCGGAGGGATTTGATTGGGTATTAGGACAGTTTTTGGGAGTTTTGAGTAATTTTCGATGGTCCATGAAAAAAATTTCGACGATCAACTTGAGCATATAGGTTAGGTTTCTACCCTGATTTTTGTATCTCGTTGTCTTTTTCCTTTTCCATAGGATTGATCCCATAAGATTGTGACATGGAACCATCATATCTGCTTTAGAGGTGTCGCAACTTGGTGGTAGAGCTTACCAAAACATGGATTCCCTAGGTAGATCCTGGTTGCATTATGGTATTCATGTTGTCTCTACAACACTATAGGCTTGGGAGTCCTTGCAGTTTTTCCTGAATACGATTTTGAGCCTCATTTTCATGATTCTTCTTCGCTCTTGACCTCACCCTTAGGACTCCCAAAAAATAACGGGTCTTCTTTTAATCCCTTTTCAGATCCTCTCAACATGAAAAGATTGACGAGCGATCTTGTGGCCTGTCATGCTCGTTAAACTGAAATTTGAAGTCACGTATGTCTAGCAATAGTTTACCCCTTTTTCGGTCTAGACGGTCAACTGTACGAACAAAGGTATACTGTATGGAACTTCCATTCTTTAGAAGAGTACTCTCAGGTATAATTTTACCCCTTTTTCGGGCCTGAGGGACTAAACTTATGAAAAAGGAACCCCAATGGAGTCCATAGTTAAGCTCTTTTCAGACTCCCTAAAATTGAAAAGATTGTCGAGTGACCTTATTCTTTCACACTCGTTAAATTGGTCTAGAAGAACATTCTTAATGGAGTCCATAGTTAAGCTTTTTTCAGACTCCTTATAAATGAAAAAATGGTCGAGTGATATTGTCTTTATCACACTCGTTAAAATGGTTTTGAATAGATGTCTTGTCGGTGCTAGTTTACCCCTTTTTTTAACCGACTAGACTACCTTCGAAAAAGGTACCCCAATGGAGTCTCCTTTTATGTTTTTTCAGACTCTCTAAATATGAAAAACCATCGAGCTTACCTTCTCTGGGCTCGTTAAACTTGCATCGAAGGACGTTACTATTGTGTGTTTTGTTAACCGCATTTACATACCTTATATGTTAGCCTTGTAACAATTTGCTTCTGTGTTTTAACACCCTTGGCCCCCGGAGGATTTTTCCCGAGTATCATTATTTTGAACATCAGTCTTGTCCTTGTGCCTTGAACTTGTATGTTTGCAACACTCATTCTTCCTTTGTAATGTAATATTCCTTTATTCTTTTTCCAAAACTATTGAAAAGGACAAAAAAGAATAAAAATCAAATATACCCCAAAAAGAGGAACGGAAAAGTATTTTCTTTATTGGCAGCATAATGAGTCGCCCTTGGATAAAGAACATTTGTCTGTTTATTCATCAAACCCTAGGATTTAATATGACCTTAGGAAGTTTTTCTCGCTACATAGAGTTGTGCCCTCCCCCGTTTGGTTATTCTTCCAAACATATGGAGAGTTTGTGTTGCCTCCTGCCTCATAAACTTATGTTAATGCCATGTTGCCTGAGTCTCATCATTTGTTGTGCTATTGTCCAAGGGAAGTTTGTCACCAAGCCTGAGTCGGCCCCTCTGCATTTTGTCTCTTGCCCTCATGCCTGGCCATCCTGAATGTCCAATCAAGTCCTTGTTCGAAATCAATGAAGCCTTCAGTCTGATCATCAAGTCCATGACTGACGAGTCGTCGAAGACCTCTAGGTAGTGCAGTCGTACACTCATATTACACTCCTACCCGATTTTTGAAGATCTTGAAGTTGATGCTTGAGCTCTGAATACCTCATCTCCAGCCATCAGGCCAAATCACCTTCTAGAAGATAGATACTCTATATGTATATCTTTTTTATTTCGAGATGTAGCTCTATTGTGTATTGTTCGCGACTACTCTTTATATAGTTATATGACATGGATCTATAGTGTATTTGATTGGTAGCCATGATTCTATTTTATCTCGAGCATGGGTATGCCCACCTCGGTGAGACATTTGTTATTTTGTAGACGATGCCTCCCAGTTCTTGATCCTTGGGCTCAATTGTTCGGCACATCAGTAAATATTGGTAATGTATTTCGGCCATTAGATGCTCTTCTGACCTCACACATTAGGGGGCATCTGTTATAACCCTAAATTGCACCATACATGCTTACCTGGCATCAGGCCATCTTAGATCCCTTCTTTGCCAAAGCACTACTGAACAACTCTTTAAAAAACCTCTTTTATAAAGGTCCACGCGCCCTACTCCATTACTGCATGCATGTACACGTTGGCTGACCTAAAACAACCCGCGTGGACCGACAAAAGCACGAAAAAAAGAAAGTTGCCAACGGAACACAAAAGCTATGGGTGAGTTAACTAAAACTCTCGGCCATGCATGGTCGAGGGTTCATCCAAATACCTAGCTCCGTCTAGCCTATAAAAGAAGGGGTAGGGGTCCCATTTGGAGGAGGAAAAAATATAGCAAAGAAACTCTGCCCACTTGCATATTTCCATTGTCCCGACCCTTTAGCCTTCCTTGTGCCAAAGGAGATACAAAGCAAAGCAATTGGAGGACAGTTGAAGAGGAGCCCAAGATCAGTTTCGTGGAGCAGTGGCTGGTCTCGACTTTTTGTAAGTTGACTCATTCAAAGTAATAAAGAAAGTGCTTTTCCCGGCCCAATTCATGAGTTATTCATAATTTGCTAAGTACATGTTTGAATTTCTAACCCGTTAGTCTATAGGTAGTATGCATGTGTAGTTGTTTCTTGTCTTGTATGCAGGTCAGCATTGGAAAGGAGTACTGCGAAAAAGTAATCAAGTATGACAAGGGATCGACATCGAATGCCCGGAATGAGGTAGGTTGATCTAGCCATGCATTTACTAAAAAGAAATGGGATTTAAGTCTGGGGACGAAGGTAGAAAGTAGATTTTTTATAGGTCATATATGCATGCAAAGTCTAACCCTATTTTCTAGTCCGTAAGGAGATTTCCCTCACAACAGAAGTAAGGAAGGGAGACATATTTGAAAATATGGATGCTCAGAGCTCAAGTTATGAGGAGCAGGGACATATACAAAAGTGGGTGAAGAAAACAAAGTAGCCAAAACAGAATGAAAGACTGAAGGGAAGCTCAAGTAAGTCATCTACTGAAGCATACGTGGGTGACAGTGGTATCATTCATGTACATATGCAGGATGACCTTGTATAGGTCATGTTATCCCCGATATCTAGGGATAACTAGGAGATCATGTCTCGAGGCCCACATCGTCCTAGACATGGAGTACCGAGAGCAGGAGCGACCTGAGCATGGTCCTGGAGGACCCATCTTCTTCTTCTCAGCCAGCTTTGTCCT
>ML800431.1:0-19352 GCA_009831015.1 Picea engelmannii
TCTCTCCAACTATAAACACTATGTGCAAGTGTGAACACTTGGAATAACTAGCACGTCTTGAATCGATCAATGATTTTATTGTTATTTCCAACTAATATAGGGATTAGCGTGCTAACTTAAGAATTATTGTTTTCATAAGCTTCCTTTAATTTTTTTTATCGTTATAGTGTTGGTGTTTGTTGTACACGTAATTCCTACAACATCATCGATTCTCTTAATGCTCGTAGCCTCTCTTGGTGCACGTAACTTGTATTCCTAAGCATCCTTTGACTAGGTATTGGGCTGATGTTTGTATTGAACTTTTCAGGTTGTGGTTTTTTTACTACTTCTTTGACGATATTTCATATGGCGCTCTTAGTTTTAAGATATGGTTCTCTCAGTGTCAAATCAATTATAAAAATCATAAAATTTGATACTTAGGATATATTATTATTTTATTAATCTATTGACAATTATTGTTCATGAAATAATGCGGTTGTTTGGCCCTGATACATCCGTATGCCACGTCATGATATTATATTAAAATTAGTAGTTTTTAAAGCTTAGAAAATGATAGATGATGTGGCATATTACAGACAACAATAACAACAATAAAGAAAAGGAAAAGCGAAATATTGACTAGCTGAACGGATTGGTAGACTTTCGAGTGGCAGCCCTCAATAGCTGGAAGGAACGGACCAAAGACGCTACTCTTCTCTTCAGAAAACTTACCTTCCAGCACATTTTCCGTGAAGAAAACAAAGAGGCTGACACACTCTCGAAAAAAGCACTGCACCTTCCCCCGAGTCAAATTTTCTATACATTTTGGGCGGATGGACAGGGAGGCACTTCATATAAGTTAAATCTTTGAATTGATTTCATATTAGTATATATCAGATCTTCGTCTATATTTGTTGTATTTGTTAGGCCATAGGTGATTTTGACCAAAATATTCGTGGAATTGGCTTGATTCGTTGATGTATTTGAACTCCGACGTGTATACATTTATATCCTTTTGAATATAAAGAGCAATTTTTTCTCGTGGAAAAAAAAATTAATGAAAGAAAAAGGCTATAGAATAATTTGTAATAAAAGACAATAGTTGTTTCATGGTCCATGGTCATTTTAAAAGTGCCAAATAAATATAATACCTAGTTTTTGTCACTTTGTTTAGTGGTTTGCCTTTTGAGACATACATGGGGTATCAACCTTTTCGTAAACTAAACGATGCACGGAGTTAAAAAAAATTAAATATTTAACATGGTTTCGAGACAATATCAAATATTAAACACAAAAAATTAATAAATATATTAAACACAAAAAAATAATAAATATGTGGATATTTTTTTTAATTCAAAATATATATATTCATTATTGTATTCATCAAATATCATAGAGATGTCAAAAGTTTGATTTTTAAAAGAGTAAGTTAATTTAAGAGAAAATCGATCAGAATTTTGGATTAATTGAAAATTTAAAAACAAACCATCAAAAAAATTATCAAAAATTATCGAAAAGATAACTCGGAAAAAAAATTACTCTCATATTAACCCACTCCATTTCTAACTAAATACTAAAAGAGGAGAATGGAAAAGCATTTATCAATCATAATCACAATCACCCCCAACGTAGGTCATTGCTTATCTATTTTCCATGGATATAAGGAAATATCATATTAAGTCGGTTTAAATTATTAAACTTTTGAGTTCCGTGTGGGTATAATAGGTTTCGAGAATCAAAACTAAGTTAAATATGGTATATACTTACCAAAATCCTTATAGTTAGAGTACAATTCAATCCGTTACTTTATAAATATAGTTTTTTGTTAATTCAAGTGTGAAAGATCAAAGAGGGTTCGGATGAAATTGTATTAGTTCTTTTTGGGGTTATTTGTGAAAAACACATGATTATGTTATGGATACAAGATTTTATGAATATTTATAAAGGTTTCATTGTAAATTGTCGACGAATTTATGTATGTTTGGATTAATTTTGAGAGTTATCCTTACTTTTCTTATATTTATAAAGGTTTCATCGTAAATAGTTGAGCAACTTATGTATATTTGGATTAACTTTGAGAGTTATTTTTAATTTTTTTTTATAGAAGGAGATATATTAGAAAATTGTTATACTTTTGGGTTATGAGTATTGGGTATGTGATGTAGTTTTTTATATACTTATTATTTAAGGTTAAAAACACTTTTTATAAAAGTAGTTCATTGGGTTTAGTTTGGGTGGTTAAGAGGATAATTTTTTATCATCTCCACCTAAGTTCAAATCCCACTTGTTACATGTTTGTCCCTTGTGAGTTGATTGGGGTTGGTAAGGTACTAGCAATCTCATCCTCACTTTAATGTTTGAGGATAAGATGAAATGTTTCCAAGCATTTTAGTCCCAAGGGTTAGCACAATCAATTGAACATTCTACTCATAACATGTTGCCAATGGGGAGGCTATAGCTCACAGGTTCAAATCCAATCGATTCCCTCAAGGTTACCAATGGTTATTGTTGCCAGGAATTGAACTTCCCTCCATTCGAATATTCCAGGGAAGAACAAAGAATCCCACAAGATTTTATTTGGAATATATATAAATACATTTTTCACAAAAACACATTTTCTTCATTCACTTGTGTATTGAGCAAAGAAGTTGTATTGTGCGAATGTCCTATAAATTTCTTCTCTCTTCTCTAATTTTCCAAATGAAAAACATTATTAATTGCAATTCAAAATACCGACTTATAAAATTTGATGGAAATAGATTATGCAACCTCCCTACACATTACTTTTGTGAAATGCATTTTATAACTGTTCTATGAAATGAATTTTTTCACCGAAATTCGACGACATAACTCTACAGGAAATCACTATTTTTTATTGTTTAAAATCCATTTCTTAATGCAGAAATGGATTCATCATGATGTAAATCTCTAAAGCACTAGGATTATAAAGAAATAATCACTTAAATCTACGAATCTAACAATTTCTCACTAAATTTCAAGCAAATGTCCTCAAAAAATATCATCAAAAAAAAATCATTTCATATAACATTTAAACTACAACTTTGAGAAAAGAGTCATATATACAATCATCATGATTTGTGCATGAATAAATTGAATGGATAATGATCCACTAAGGCAATTCGTGAAGATTTTGTATAAGTCGCTTTCATTTACTTATGTGATGTGTAATAAAGATCACATTGGGTATTGCTCTATAACATGAGAATCTTCAAAGTGTCAAGGTATTACTTGATGTCAATAATAATATTATTATTGAAGATATGGTCATAATAATTGAACTGGTTCCGTTTAAGTGGTGACTTAAATATCATGAGCTCCATCGTATAAGATGTTGGATATTCCCCTGCTTTCCTAATCAACATTTTCACAATAATGCAGAGGTGACAATCGGTTATTTAGTTTTCATTAAAAAAATCATAATGCTAAAGTGATAAAAATAAATCATACAAATTAAAACAGATAAATCACACAAATTAAAACAAAAAACAATAAACGGTGAGGCACTTAAACCATAAAATAATGTTTAGTGATTAATTAAGTTTAAGATTTTTGTGATTTGATAAAATAATATTTATTATGATAGTTCATCTCATCAATTTTAAGAAAGGAAAAATTAAAAACTAAAAGTTAACGTGATAAAGTTGAAATTACATTGAGTTGAAACTACATAGTTTTACATAAAAGATTAAATTGGGAAAATTTGAACACTATCAAATTATCAAATTAGGAAGCATAACACTATCAACCTATAAAATAAAGGAGAATAAGTCTCTTTTAATTAAAGTGTAAGTTTTGACCCTTGTCCTAGAGACCAAACCATATATAAGTTTTAAAAGGGAGTTCTTTATGTTGTAGGGATGTAAACAAGTATCAAAACCATTAGACATAGGGTGTAAAAAGTTCTAAACATGGTATGGGTATGGTTTGTAAGGGCAAGGTTTGCAAGGAGTAGATTGTGCAATAAATAAGGATTTTGAACTAACTAATTTTACTAATCAATAAGCACACTTGTTAAAGATGATCGTGTTTGTGGTTCCATGTGGGGATCTTTAACCATCTTGAACATAGATACTAAGCTACATAAAAAATGATTTGAGTAGATGTTAGGAAGCATAAAGATTAAATTAGGAAGCATAACACTATCAACCTACAAAATAAAGGAGAATAAGTCTCTTTTAATCAAAGTGTAAGTTTTGACCCTTGTCCTAGAGACCAAACCATATATAAGTTCTAAAAGGGGATTCTTTATGTTGTAGGGATGTAAACAAGTATCAAAACCATTAGACATAGGGTGTAAAAAGTTCTAAACATGGTATGGGTATGGTTTGTAAGGGCAAGGTTTGCAAGGAGTAGATTGTGCAATAAATAAGGAACTTGAACTAACTAATTTTACTAATCAATAAGCACACTTGCTAAAGATGATGGTGTTTGTGGTTCCATGTGGGGATCTTTAACCATATTGAACATAGATACTAAGCTACATAAAAAATGATTTGACTAGATGTTAGGATACATAAATGCTACATAAGTGAACATAGATGTTAGGCTACATAAATGTTCTCCATCACATATGTTATTAATCATTTGTGGTTGCAAGGGTTTGTGGTTGCAAGGGTCAAATGTATAGTTGGCTTCACACTTGCAACCTTTAGAAGTGCAACACCCACTCTCTCTTGCAATAGTAGTAGAACCATCAAAATCCCTACCCATTTAACATATTTTCCGATCAAAAAATTTCTGAACCCATCAATCATTTGGGCGTCAATAGACATAAAAATCTAGCATCATATGTATGATTCTTGGCAAGACTTTCACTTACATGTCAGAAGTGATAGCTACAAACAAAGGTGTCTTCATCCTCTTCTCACTGAAAGAAAGGTAGGAGTTCTTTTGCATCTACATAAACACACATTAATTGTTAAAAAAACAGAAGAAAATATCTACACATTTGTAAAAGAACTCATGCCCCAAAAAATTTGAACTTCTATGCCCTCCTCTATTAATACCTAAAATTCAATCTATTTACACAACTAAAATCCAAATGCCAAAAGGATTTTACTGATAAGCATAATGAATTAATTGAATAAGATCGGACACTCACCCCTTACAACCATTGCCACACCCGCTCTAAGAGGGGAGGAAGAACACTCTCCATGTGCCAAGCTCCACTCAAGATGTCAGGCCCTTCTCCATCTCTGATATCTGAAGACATAAGAGATCTTGAATCAGGTATGAAACAAAGGGAAAGATCAAGTTGTGCACTCATTTGCATAAGGCATGGTGGGATTGTATTCCCAAGGCATGGATTTCACATTGGCTATGTTAGATTCAAACCAAATGAATGTGGGATATTTGTCATTCAAACTGAATTAACATTGGAGAAACATATTAGGAAACCATGTTGTATTTTTTTCTTCACCTAACATTTCTAGAAGTGTATATGGTCAAGTCATCCACCTTCTTGAACCTCACTTTCATACCTACTCTTATGTGTAGCCCTTAATTAGGTTTAACCCCACATAAGTACATGCAATTTTACAGAAGTTTCTTTTAAAGTACAATTAGGTTTCTATCAATGTTGATTATGCCCAATGTCACTAATTTCTACATATACCTTGCAATTGTGAAGAAACGCCATATGCAAATGTTAGTAATAACAATACATTCCACTATAAATGACTAATTGAATTATTAAATGCATACAACTTTCAAAATTTACTGACAAAAAAGTTAAGTAAATAATAATTTCAAACTCATTTGTCTCACATATTTGACATCATCAACAAACTTAAACTGAACCCAAAAATACTTTGTTTCACCTTTACCAAATCTTTGCAAATAATAATGTCAAACTCATTTGTCTCACATATTTGACATATCATCAACAAACTTCAACTAAACCCAAAAAACCCAAAAGTCTTGTGTTTCATTTTTACCCTATACTTGCCAAAAATAATTTCAAACTCATTTGTCTCACATGTGTTAGGTATCATCAAAAAACTTAAATTAAACTCAACAGATTTTTGTTTGACCTTTACCAAATCCCTGCAAAAACTTTTGACCTTTACCAAATCCTTGCAAATAATAATTTCCAACTAATTTGTGTCACATGTTTGGTATCATCAACAAACTTACATTGAACCTAGAAGTCTTTTGTTTCACCTTTACCAGATGCTATACTCGAACACTATTTATTTTTGTAGTATTTGATTTCCATGCCAATGATTCACCCTTTGTAATCATTACAATGCTCATAGGAACATTAAACACCATGTATATCTATTGTGAATATGAAAGGAGATCAAAGGCTTCCTCACTAATACACATGTCATACCAATATTCCAACATATTATTGAATATGTTGTCATTAAAAAGTTGGTCCAACGTGAATTTGAAAAATAAACATATACAAAACTTCCATGTGTATTCCACTATTCTAACACATTATTGAATATGTTGTCATTAAAGGTTGGTCCAACGTGAATTTGAAAAATAAACATATACAAGACTTACAAGACAAGTGTCAAAATAAAAAGGATTTTTAATTTTATATATATTTTTAAATATTTTAACATTTTTATTTTAAAAAATAATACTTTTAGATAAATATAAATATAAAGTATATTTATTTTAAAAATAATATAATCGAACCATCGCCAACAAGCCACAGCTCCTTTACCATACAAATTTTCAAACCACGGTTATATTAACCATATTTTGCATTTCTCTTACTTGTATTACTTTTTGGTTCTCTTGGGTGTTCCAAAGTGCATCTTATCCGGTATCGTATTTTATATCAAGTACACTACATTTTTAGACGTATTATATTAACTAAGAATATAGAAAAATGTTTTTGGACGAATAATAATAAGTAGTAAAATCGTTGGGTGCAGGAAGTCTCATACATCAATTCGATGTCTAGCTTGGTCATGATCTTAAAAATAGATTATTATTATTAGTAGTAGTATATTTAATAAGGGGATGAAAATGCAAGAGTAAATTAAATATATTTTCTTATTAATATTATTAATAAGAATCATAAAATTATTATAATTAAATTATTTATTTAAAAATTAGTGATGAGCTCGACTATGACTTTTGAATTGGTGATAGAATTATACATGACTTTTGAAATGGTCATAGAATTGTACATTTTGAAAAGAGGAGTAAATCTTAGTAAAATCAAGAGAATGATAATAAAAATATACATTTTGAAAAGAAGAATAAATCTTATTACACTCAAGGGCTTGTGAAACAGTGTCATACAAGTTAGTATGATTAACATTATTAGAGAAAACTTATGTGTTCTTTTTAATAACTTCCAAATCCAATTGTCAATTAAATTTAACTTAGATAGTTAAATGGAATAATTATTATCATCCCCACCCAATTTTTTTTTTTTTTTTTTTCCTTAGAAAAAAAGGCAATTTTATTTCTTAAAAGAAACAAAATTACACTTTGTAGGTGCTTCAGAAGCACAACACACCAACTGGCTTTTGTGAGCCCAAATTGACTTGCCTACCAGTGTATCTAAAAATACCACACCCAGAACAAGGTGGAAACTACTATCAAAAAATTCTCTGATAAATACAAAGCTAGATAAAGTTTTTTCAGATCAGAGATGATTTCTAGGCACACTTAGAAGGTGCCCAAAATCTTTTCCTTATGTCCTTTCAACTATGTTGTTGCTGAAAAGTTTAAAGTTGTAAGTACTGTACAAAAAAAAAAAGAGAAAATCATCCATGAAGAAGCCTGAAAAGTTCGTGAACAACATAGTCCCACAGATTATAGTCTAAACAATGTTGATCAACCTTGTTGTATGTGGTTTGGTTCTTCAATCATGTAGATGGCCGTATTCCTCTATAAACGGGCGATGACAAAAAGAATTTGTGTCTTCCCTTTTTTTTTTTCTGTTATGTGCCAATGGCCAAGAGAGAGTAGCAATCCATCTTTGGACAAAGAATCCGCTACCATGTTCATGTCCCTGTATACATGAGAGATAACCAAAGTATCAAAAGTGTCCATCAAGCGATAAATTTCCTCCAGTATAGGGCAAAGAAATATATTGTGACAAGTTGCCCAATTTTTTTTTCTTATTTAACTTATTTATAATTTATTTATTAAAATATTAATTATATTAAAAAATAATCAATATTTTTAAATTTACAAATGAAAAGAATTATATATATATATAGAGTCTTCCAGTTGTTCTGCCATAAGCATGGAAACTAGGATAGGTGGCCTGCAAGAAAAATTAGGCATGGTTATTGCCAGAAACCAAGACGTGGTTGTTTCCATAAACAAAAATTTTAACAAACCAAAATTGACTGTAACTGGTTCCTGTAGAACAAAATGAAAGAAAAGCTAGAGGTGCAGTGAACCCATGCGTCCTTCATTATTGTAAGTGAAAACAAACAGTTGGTTGCAAGTCAGATAGCGCTTCTGAGCAAGTGCATCGGAAAAGGAGTCGAACAGGAAGTCCATGCGGCTATTGAGGATGCTCTGATTGTGAAGTTAGTCCTCTAGGTTCTGACGCATCTCGAATAGTAGCTGAAGGTGGTCATCCGAAAAATGGTCTGGGTTGAGCAAGGGTTGCTCAGTATGCCCAACCATTTCCTCTTGAAGAACTGCGACTGCATCAACCATTTCACCCTAAAGAACTGCGATTGCATCAAGATATATTGGTGGAGTTTGTTCCAAGGCCATCCCATGGGTGGAGTTTCGAGCTATCCAATCTATCAACCAGCTGGAAGGGATTTCTTCCTCAACTACATAGCTGCCTGGCTCCATTGTTGGGCGAGTCGGGGGATTGGTGATGTTGAAAGGATCTGGATGAGCTTCAACAATTCCCATCCCAGGAGGAGGAATTTCTTCCTCAACTACACAGCCGCCTGGCCCCATTGTTGGGTGAGTCGGGGGATTGGTGATGTTGAAAGGATCTGGATGAGCTTCAACAATTCCCATCCCAGGAGGAGGAATTTCTTCTTCAATTTGGTATCTCTCAGTATTGAGCATGATGTCGGAGAGATGAGGGGGCGAGTTCGGGATGTTGATAGGTGGTTGAGGAATCTCAAGCCAATTCTAGCAAGTGCGGGAGGGGATAATAGAGATGGTGGTTGGATTAGAGGGCTAGGAGGGGTCTGGGTGATTGCACCGAGCTATGAAGTTGTAATAGGTCAGCAATCTTTTGGTCTTGCCTCACTCTCTCGGCATGGTGGAGGAGTTACAACAGAGGGGAAAACCAAGTTTCTGGTCCAGCGAAGAGAAGGCTAGGAGCATGATGCAGGTGAGGAATATACTGAGAATGGACACTAGTAGAAGGTTGGAGGCATCTGGATGGAGGTAAGAGTTCCCAAGCCAAGGAGGCTTGAAATTCCAGGTGAGGATCAGAGCCAAAGGGAAAAGCGAAGTGGGAGAATGCCTGTGAGAGCTTGCATTCATAGAAACTATTGAAGTGACTAAGAGGAGCCCCATGAAGATGGAGGTGATGCCAACCAAATCTTTTGTACCTTCTCTAGTGCACCATAACTGGTTCGCACGGAGATCCATTAAATTTCCTTTAGCATACCAACGCACTAACATCCCTGTAGTATGAATGTTATTCATGGTGAGCGGACTGGATGTGAGGTTAGCAGTTGGGGGTAATAACTCCACGTGTCGCATGAGTACTACGTTGCGTATGCTGTCCAAATGTCACCCCATACGGGGATGAAAAGAATTATATTAAACAATAGCACTATAATCCTTCCTACTTTCATATTAAAACAAATTGTTTTAATGTTTATTTAAATATGTATGTGATAAAAACTTTGTTTGAAAGGTTTTTCAGAATTATCACAATCATTTTTAATTTTCAATGTTCAAGAAAGAATGAATTGTGTACATATAAACATGCATAGTAATGATAGAAACTTATGATGCATATAAACATTTAAATAAAGTTGTAGTCTAAACATTCTACGAAATGGTTTTTTCTCGATGATATTTTATGGGGATCTTTGCTCGAAATTCAATGAGAAATTGTTAGATTCGTAGATTTGATTGATTATTTCAGTATAATCTGAATGTCCCAAAAGTTTTGTAGCATGTTGAATCCATTTCTGCATTCGTAAATGGATTTTAAACAACAAAAAATAATGATTTTGTAAAGATTTATGTTGTCGAATTTCGACAAAAAAATCCATTTCGTAGAATAGCTAGAAAACGTCGTAAATAGAGCATGTGTGTGCACCTCACCTTCCATATGTACAAACTACTTTCAATCGTAAAAATATTCAAAATAAAATATTTTAGTAAAAATGTCAATTAAGTTATTTTTTATTTTTCTAAATTGTATATTTAAAAATAATTTAAATTTATGTAATTATAATTATTTGGAATAAATTATATTTGTATTTGATAATTAGTAACGTTATTTTTATTTATTAATCTATAAAGTTGATGTCCAATAAATATAATATAGAATGCCTAAAGGGGTTGGATCCAATGGTGGAAAAAGAGGAGTTTTTCACCATTGGGCAAGGTTCAATTCCCGTGAGGGCACCTTGAGGTAGTGGTTGAATGTGTGGTTTCACCCAGAGATACTATATTAAATGGTATCATGACCCGTGCACACATAAGTGGATCAAAGACCACCCCCTTGTCCTTCAATTTTTGCGAAGTTCCAAATGTGGTGCGTTCGTAATCTGACATGTTCCTAAGTCATTTCCTATACCAACAAGTCATGGGGTTGAAACCCATGAGCTCCAAAAATTTTAAATTCCTTGAGGTGTAGGATAGTCGGTGATGGAGTGTGTTGTTAAGCCACTCCGTGATGTTAAAGTTACCGGTTCGAAACCTGCAGGGACAAAAAATCCAGCCATGTTAAGGGTTGGTGTGGCTTAGGCTGGGTGCGATCCTCGGGTGATTTTGATGGCTTAGATGGCCCTAAGTCACGGTTTCTCAAGCCACAGGCTTGTCCCGTAGGTCATGGACAAACTAGCAAACAAAAATATTATATAATATAGAATAAATTATAATTATTTATTTATATTTATAATTATTTGAAATAGTTATATTTGTATTTGATAATTAGTAATGTTAGTTTTATTTATTAATTTATAAAGTTGGTGTGAAATAATCTTTGCATAACATGCCACTTATATTGTTTCCTTAACACCTGTCCACCTATTCACCTGTCCTTCTATAGTGGTAATATGTCCTTACCTTTATCTATCCAACCGCTCAATGATTCCTCAATACCAATGGACAAAAGTTCAAACATATGTCTGAGGATGGTTTCAGGGGCATGTAACATAAGTCCTAAGCAATGAATGATGTTTTACGAACTAGGGCCAATCAAACTTTGAACAACTTTGATAACTATCTATCGGCTCTACTTGATAGATTCACAATTAAAAAAATGCAATAATAGAGCTTCTACCGAACAATACCCTGACCATAATGTTATTGGTGTTGTTGTTTCTAATATTGTATATAATTTAAAAATCAACCATGAAATGCTACTAATAAAAAAGTTTACTCTAGCCACGTCCCTCTTCCAAATTGGCATTTCCATCTGTCAAAACCCTCGATAACATTGTGTTACCTAGTTGAATTTAGCGATAGATTTTAGAAGCAATGTAACTTTCATGCAGTACAATATGATGACATGTACATGGCTTAGAGCTTAGGAATTTGAAAAATGTTCCAAAATGGACATGCGACATCTTAAGTTAGGTGTCTATTCATTTAAAAAAAACTATGATGGTAGGTATGACATTAGGCCAAGCTATAAACAACCCACATATTATAATTATCCATGCCATGTTTTGATTTCCCAAACAAGTAATTTACGGATTTATTAATATAGAGAAGTTGATAGACCCAAGATAATTCAAACTATGTTTATTAAACTCCTTGAATTATAGGAAACAAAATATAAAATTGGTGAATGGTATGCAATGTTTAGTTAGCTATCCAAACTTCAAGAATCAAAATCGTCTCATGTCAAGATTTGTATTTGCAATTATGTGAGATATTCATTATTGTTAGAAAATGTGAAAATAAAACCATTTCCAAATCCATTGATTACTCTTGAACAAGGTAAAGGAAAATCCAATATTTACTTGAAGACAAAAACTAACTACTTCATAGCTTTCATCCTTGCTCATCATACAATGTCATCACAATTTCACAATTATATATATATATATATATATATAGAGAGAGAGAGAGAGAGAGAGAGAGAGAGAGAGAGAGAGAGAGAGAGAGAACATTGTCATCACAACTTCACGATTATATATTTAAAAAAATATGAACAAACATTTATAAATACTAATTTAATCAAATCAATGTTTAAGTTTAAGTGTTCTTACATTTGTGAGAAATTTGGTTTTGGTATTTGTAAATTGTAGTACTTTTGAGTATTTCCCTAATACCTTGCATCCCCAAATGCCTACTATTTATTCAATTTATTTTCACAGTTTAAAAAACCCCTTTATGAATGAACGTGATAAGATATTGGTCAACAAGGTGAAGCACTTGTGATAATTAAATTGTGTCAAATCTCCTTTGAGATTGTGACAATCTTGAGAACTACTACACTCGCTCTTAGCTCAAAAATAATTTCTTCACTCAATTCTTTTGAAAAACACCCGCATGCATCAATCTTTCAATAATTTCCCCGTAAAATGAAATTTTATGTGCTTCATAATCAAGTTTAATAGAATTCCATTGTGATATTATAACACGGATGTGAAGGCGAGACCTATCGTCTGACATCTTGAGCTACATTTACAAAAGAAATCGGGTACATTGCTCATGTACAACTCTCATATCATTTTTTGAGCTAATTGTTTTGTAGCAACATAAGAAAATATAGAAGCAAAAAATGAAATATGTTTGTGAGAGACATTACTAGATTTGTCAATTTGTAGTTTTATGAGCGATCATGTAATGGTATGTTTCCATATACTAGGAGTTGCATGAAGTTGTTGTCTAGCAAATGTAAAGAAGGGTGGCACCAATTAAGATTAATATTGGAATAATCAGTCGGCTTCATGTTTCAAACACATGTTCATTTGTTGTTCTTGCACTCGCTCTAGATTTTGGGCCTTTAAATTGTAGTGAACCAAATTCTCTCCCATGGTTTCTTTCACTTTCTCAGTCAGATATTTTCGGTGAAGTTTGGTTAATATTCGATCGTGGGTGCATGAGAGAATAGTAATTTGTTTATCTTAGATCATTAGGTCTCGTAGAATGAAAGAAAATAATATGCATATTGAATTATTTTCTTTAGTTTATCAAAACAATATCACTTTAACTTTGACAATTCAAAAGAGTAACATATGTTTGGCACACTTTCTTCATGTTATAAAAATATATCACTTCCATCAATTCAAGGCTTATGAAAATGTTGTTTTTGGATTTAATGTGCATCAATTTCTCAACATAATGTGTGTATTGTTGTAGGGGGGATAGGGATAGTGTGTGTCTATTCATTGCTGACATTCTGACTCCAAGTGTCTCTGTTGTGTGCATTCAATTTTGATAGCCTAAACAATGTCAATGATAAGTTGGGAACTGAGAATTACCTTGATTTTCTTTCATCGAGTTAATGTCATGGATTGTTCTTTTGGTGTAGAGATTCAAGTTGTGAATTGTGATGATTTTAGAGATATTAACCTTCAATGCACATTTTTTTTTTTAATGTAAAACATAAATATTACTAGAATGCACATGGGGAACAACAATCTGAAACCATACAAAATTGTTTGTATATCATTAATACTTTATTATTATTCTATATATATTTTTAAAGTCACTATGTAATTCTATTAATCTTGTACATAATATTACATATTGTAGTTCCTACCATCTGGTGCTTATAGGCACCTTGATTTCCCCCAAAAAATTGGGCACATCTTTCCCTGCTTTCTACTATCCCATGAGTTATGGCTCTTGGTCCCAAGAGGGTATACAACCCATACAAAATCGCTCCAAGAGAGTATACCGTCCATACTTACTTAATTAGAACATAAGAGTTCAATGCTGAGATAGAAAAAATGGTTTGCTAGTCTTTGCTACAATCCCAGCTTTGATTACTGCATTGTCCCCCCAGGGGAGAGCCTTCACCAAGGGATGGTGCTCTTAGAGGGACCCTCTAGGTATGTGGTAGGCGGATGGTCATCGTCCTCATCCTGAATAACAATGGGGATCTCTTGGGTCCCCAGATGGTCTACCTTTCTCTGATAAGGCATGGTCTATTCTGGCTTCTAATGATGAACTTTTTCAATGACCGAAACACCAAATTTCTTCTTGCAGAAAATTTCAAATTTGGCTTCCATGAGTCTTACCGATTTTCTGAGTTGTTCATTATCATGTTGTTGTTGAGCCAATGCTTGGAGGACTTCATTTTGTTGTTGAACCATGGCCTGAGCTATCATGGCTTTGGTGCACCATTTCACCTCAACCAGCCTAAAGTACTTTGTCTCCCTCGTCCTCGTCCGACCAAGGTCTGGGACCCATTACTGAGCCTTGACTAAGATTTCTTCCTCTGATGTCCCTTTATATCAACAGCCCTCTATAGCCCCTACATTTTTCATTTTTCCTTGTCCGAGAGTCTAGAATGGAAATTTTTTCGTGGCCTCTAACATGGTCGATTATGTTCTGGCTGTTGAGCAGGTCCTCCTCTGGGAAGGCTAGTGCTCGACTCTTTTGGTTTTCTAACCCCGACTGCCTAAACCCGACACTTTTCCCCAAACAAACTGGGGTTGTCCTGGTATCCTCCTCGCGTTTCCCAAATCTCTTACGTCCATTTTCCTTGCCACCCTCTTCCTCCGCCAACACGACTTTGGTCTTACTCTAACGAGCCGACCCGCGCTAGATTTAGCGTGAGAAATGGGATACACCCCTTAGTTCGTAGCTCAGAGGGGAGTTTTCCTCTATTAAGGCGGTTGAGGACCCCTTCAAGACTATTCCCTCTGAACTTCCCCATTTTCCTTACTAATCCTTTCTAAATCACTGTTCTAGCTCTCCATATCCTCTCTAACTCATCCTTTTCCCATGCCTGAGGCCTTCTAGGGTGATTCCTATTAATAGACTTACCCATTCTACTGAGGAGCCAAATTTTCCCTCTTGAATTTGCGTGGGTTTTCATTATCCCATGCATTATGTCCTCTTCTCTCCTCACGATAATTCCCCAGGTACTAGTGTCGTACGCCATTGGCATCATACTAGTAACATATTGTACTAACTCTCGCTTCCTCGTATCATCCTGGATCTTCCTCCCCCTATCATTATTATTTTCCACGAATGGACTGAGCGAAGCTATTACTTTTGCTTACGTCGGGATGGGGTCCATATGCCGACTCTCGTGTACCTTCCTTTCATCCTCTCTCATTTAACATGAGGGAAGGGAAAGTGTCCCTCCAGATCGTTCCACTTCTCCAATTTTATCCTAATCGTGGCCTTGGGAATTGGTCTCCACTAACCTCAAAATCATGTCTCTTAATGGGCCTTCGCCTACATCAGTCCAGCTCCACTTTCCCATACATGGAGTTTGGTGTGTTGCCACGTTTTCCAAATGATATACCATTGCGTTCCCCTTACGCTTAGAATGACTCGGGATGACAACAAAGTTTACTCTGATGTCTCTAGCTATCTCCATGTATCCATAAGACAGTCGCCAGTCCTCTAAAACCCTTTCTGGGTTGGTACCATTTATGATTTTTCTAAGGCCTTTCGTGGTAATATTGGAGTCTCCTTCCATGATCAAAGCTATATACTGTAGAACCTTTTCGAGCCTCATCCCCACAAGCATTCCACTCTGTTATGTTCAATTTTTGGAGTTGATCTCCAACCAAATGGAATATTCATACCTGATATTCCATGTCGAACCTATGAATAGACTTTCTGCTCCTACTTGGCCCAGATACCCCTTTGAGGCTCCATCATAATTCAATTTTATGAAACCTTGTGGGGGAGCTTCGCATTTCTCTTTTCCTCTATCCATGCTCTATGAATTTCTATTTCTTTTATGTATGGGTCTGGTCTGTGGTATCTACCAGTTTTTTAGGATCTCTATCTCTGCTCCAAATGAATTCCAGTCTTCATATTTATAGATTGAGGAAGTGATTGATTCCTGGAGGTTCCCTAGGAGACCTTGCAAGGTTTGGCTGGGATTATTGGATTGATTCTGGAAGATCCTCTGGTTTCTCTCTTTCTAGGTATGCCATAAGATGAACCCAGGGAGTATTGTCCATATCTTATTTTAAAAATATATTATGAACGATTCTTCTCTCCATTCTTCTACAGTTCTATTTATGTCATGTTGAATTCTATCTGACGTTCTGAATATTATTTCTCCCCTGTCCCATAGCTCCGACACTTCTTTTCATTCGTTGAACAAGTGGTTTTTTGTTTTAGCTTCTTATCTTCACATCATGCATATGGAAGGACCTTCAAATCCTCTTCTTTGGATTTTGTCCCACGTTAGTTCATTCTTGTGAGCCACTGACCATAAAAAGGTTGCGATTTTTGGCCAATGGTGTGTATTCCATATTTTTTTACATACTTCCTTTGGATTGATATCTGAGGTCTCTTGTAGATGATGATATGCTTATTTAACTATAAAATTCCCATCCCCTTTGTTCCCCCACCTCAATATGTCTGGGCCTGGTTTCCAGGGTATTATCCTTTGGGTTAATATCTGCTCCATTTCCATTCTACCTGGCTCTAACAGGGTAGTCGACCATTTTTTTAGGGATTTTCACTATTTGACCTCCATTTCCTCTAGGTTTTGGGAGTTCTCCCAATAGTGATGAACTAGGGTCCAACCCACTGCTTTGATATATCTTTGAAGATCGAGAGTGGTATCCTTATACTTTAGGTCTAGTAATTGTTCTCATGCGTCATCCCAGAACAACGCCAATTTTCCATCATGGATTTCCCAAAAACGTTGGTTTTGCACTATACCTTTGTTCTTCCAAGCGTAGTTCCAAATAAAGGATCATGGTCACATACCTTCCAGTCAGATCTTATCATAATCCTTGGAATTCTGGGTGTATTTTTGAGTTCATATTTGGGCCCATGTGTCCTCTATATTTTTGTTCCATCTCCAGAGTAGCTTGGTTTCTAAAGCCTGACATGTCCTAAGAGGATCTCTAATGCCTAACCCCCCTTGCGATTTGGGAAAGAAAATGGTCTCCCATGCTACCAAGGCCCATTTCCTCTCCTTTTTCTCCCCACCCTAGAGGAAATTTCATTGGATGGCTCTTAATTATTGAAGGATGGTCGTGGGTGCTGCCAGGACTGAGCAAAGGTAGAGGGGCATGGCCAAAAGGACTGACTTTATCAAAAGAATCATAGCGGGGAAGGAAAGGAAGTTGTGGGACCAACTGTTTAAATGGTTGTCCATCTTTGACAAGAGTTCCTTCCAGGCAGAGGCTTTGGGAGCTTTTTCTAGGAGAGGTAATCCCATATAGGAGGAAGGAAGGCTCGCTCATTAGAAACCAAGAAAGAAGGCAATATTCCTTTGGATATAGATAGGGGTGTTCAAAAAGTAAACTTTGTATTTTTCGTTGTTTATTTCCATTCTCGACGTTGCCATGAATATATTTAGGTTCTTTCTAATCATTCAGGCTTCCTTAACTGTGGGCTTCCCCAAAAGTAGAGTGTCGTCCATGAGAATTGTACATTGTACATTTTGAAAAGCAGAGTAAATCTTAGTAAAATCAAGAGAATGATAATAAAAATATACATTTTGAAAAGAAAAATAAATCTTAATAGACTCAAACGCTTGTGAAACATTGTCATACAAGTTAGTATGATTAACATTATTAGAGAAAACTTATGTGTTCTTTTTAATAACTTCCAAATCCAATTGTCAATTAAATTTAACTTAGATGGTTAAATGGAATAATTATTATCATCCCCACAAAAAAATAAAAAAAATATGTTGTTTTCCTTAGAAAAAAAGGCAATTTTATTTCTTAAAAGAGACAAAATTACACTTTGTAGGTGCTTCAGAAGCACAACACACCAACTGGCTTTTGTGAGCCCAAATTGACATGCTTGCCAGTGTATCTAAAAATACCTCATCCAAAACAAGGTGGAATACTACTATAAAAAAATTCCTTGATAAATACAAAGCTAGATAAAGTTTTTTTAGATCAGAGATGATTTCTAGGCACACTTAGAAGATGCCCAAAATCTTTTCCTTATGTCCTTTCAACTGTGTTGCTGCTGAAAAGTTTAAAGTTGTAAGTACTGTAACAAAAAAGAGAAAATCATCCATGAAGAAGCCTGAAAAGTTCGTGAACAATACAGACCCACAGATTATAGTCTAAGGAATGTCGATCAACCTTGTTGTATGTGGTTTAGTTCTTCAATCCCGTAGATGGCTTGTTCCTCTATAAACAGGGGATGAAAAAAAGAATTTGTGTCTTCCCCTTTTTTTCTTGTTATCTGCCAATGGCCAAGAGAGAGTAGCAATCCATATTTGGACAAAGAATCAACTACCATGTTCTCATCCCTGTATACATGAGAGATAACCAAAGTATCAAAAGTGTCCATCAAACGATAAATTTCGTCCAGTATAGGGAATGTCTTTCAACTCCTTGCAGTTTTTCATTTCTAAATGCCTCAACATTGGCATTGCTTCATCTTGCAGCCAGGGAAAATTTTCGAAACAGTCAAAATCTTCTAGGATGAACTTTTCTAGTTTCCAAAATGCCCCACGCTAGCTCTCCAAACTCCATTGGAAACTCAACGCACTTTTCCTTCACACGGGAAACGACTGTAGACATATGAGCTTCGGTATTCGCACGGGCAATGACTTCAAATTTCCACATACCTTCACATTTAGATATACCATAGATTTATGCTCTCCTATGCCCGAATGAAGCTCACATAAATGTTTGCACTGACTGACATTAAGATACTGGAGCCTTTGCACATAGGTCAATGATTTAGGTAGTTTTTGTATCTTTGTCTGGGATAAATTCAGGAATCTCAGGTGTTTCAAATTCCCAACACTTTCCGGCAATGAGTCTATAGAATTTTGGCTTAAATCTAATACAGCTAGATATCTCACATTAGTTGAAAAGCTTGCAAAAATTGATCTAAGATGGATATTATTCCACAGTAATAATGTTGGCTTCATTGATTGTGGATATATCGTTTTTAATCAATGAAATTCTAAGGAGGCCCACACACTCGACCAAGCTTTAACAAACATTTATTTTGCTTGTGGGATTTGTAAAAAACAAATAAACAAGAATACCACAAATGTTGGGAATGAACGCACTTGATTGATTTCTTATTAATTGTAATTATATTAAAAAATAATCAATATTTTTAATTTTACAAAT
>ML800431.1:29291-40427 GCA_009831015.1 Picea engelmannii
GCAGGTGATAAAGACAGCAGGAGGAGCACCACAGGGTATGTTTTTACTATAGGTGGAACAACAGTAAGTTGGATTTCGAAACTGCAAAAGGTTGTTGCACTTTCTACAACAGAGGCAGAGTATGTTGCTGCTACAGAGGCTAGCAAAGAGATGATTTGGTTATAAAGGTTTATGGAGGAATTGGGAAAGAAGCAGGAGAACAACAGGTTGTACTGTGACAGTCAGAGTGCCATTCACCTTGCAAAGAACTCAGCCTTCCATTCAAATACTAAGCATATACAGTTGAGGTACCACTTCATATGATCCACCTTGGAATATGGACAATTGAAGATGGAAAAGATACACACTAGCCAGAATCCTGCAGACATGTTAACAAAGGGGGTAACCAAGGAGAAACTGAGTTCTTGCTCAGTTTCAGTTGGTCTTCAAGAATGAAGATGAAGATGAGAAATTTGCCAGGTCCAAGAAGGTTCAGAGTCCAGCATATACAGCAGTGGTGGAGTTGTTGAGATCAGTCTCCAAGTGGGAGATTGT
Source organism: Picea engelmannii (assembly GCA_009831015.1). Lineage (NCBI taxonomy): Eukaryota > Viridiplantae > Streptophyta > Pinopsida > Pinales > Pinaceae > Picea > Picea engelmannii. Next base: position 29,826 of record ML800431.1, read on the forward strand.
TGATTGTGGAGCCTGATTATCTTCCTGATTTATAGGTCTTTTACTTTCAGCCATGTTTATACCCCATGAAGTATTTACACCCTAGAAGTATGTACACTCTTCCATGTGGGGGAGTGCAGAGGGGGGGTACCCCCTCTGCGGGGTCTGGGGGGACTATCCCCCCAGTTGGGGGGTCTGGGGGCAAGCGGGCCCCCAGCGGGGGTTCGGGGGCGAAGTCCCGGAAGCAAAAATTGCCTTGTAAAAGTATATGGTAATTTCATTGTAAATCTGGACCGTTCATTATAAGGTCGCAGATCTAACGGTAGAGATTATGTTAGGGTTTTTTGCCCTAGAAGGAAACACTCTTTTATGAGGGAAATGTATCATGGCTATGGATGATGGTGAATATTGTATTCTGAGAGAGGAGACTATGAGACAAAGAAGAGGAAGTTACAACGGGTTTTGTTGTAGGTTGTATCCCTTCATTTGTTGGATAATAATAAAGTAAGGACCTGACAATTTCTTTGGTGGACGTAGCCCACACTGGGTGAACCACGTAAATCTGTGTCTCTCTTGTATTGTGTGTCTTTTGTGTTTTGTTTCTGCATTTGTCATTTGTTTTATTTTATTTTCTCCGCGGTCCTGTTTTTCTAACAGATTGGAATTTGCTATTACAACAACCAAGGGATGGGAAGTCCATCAGATGGACGTGAAGAATGCATTTCTTCACAACGATCTCTCTGAGGAGATCTATATGGAGCAACCCCAGGTATTTATGTAGGACTCATCTTTGGTTTGTGGACTGAAGAAGTCCCTTTATGGCTTAAAGCAGGCTCCAAGGGCATGGTATGCCAAGATGGACTCATACCTATTGTCACAGAACTTCGTACGTTGTAAATTAGACCCGAATGTCTACATGGTCAGGATGGCTGATTCACTTCTACTCTTAGTTCTGTATGTTGATGATTTTATGATCATCGGTTGCTCGACTTCAATGATTGTTTCAGTCAAGAGGATTCTACATGACAGGTTTTTGATGAAGGACATGGGTCTACTACACTTATTCCTTGGACTCGAGATCAGTCAGGATGCATCGGGCATTAAATCATCTCAGGCCAAGTATGCACGAGATCTCCTTGAGAGATTTCACATGATAGATTGTAAGTCTTCTCTGTAACAACCCTGGTTAAATAGATGCATAGGGATGATTAATTATAATTAATTTGATAATATGACTGTCCTAATATGTTTAGTTAAACAATAATTATTTCTTAATGATATCAATTAATTAATTAATTATTAATTACTTGTTCATATCTATCAATGATTAATTAATTAATTAATTGAGTAATGAATTAAAGGGGTTAANTAATGAAGTGGATAAGATAATAAATAAGGGGGATAAGATAATAAAAGAGGAGATAAGGAAATTAATGAAGAGGAGGAGAGTCGGTGAAGGGGGGATATGACGGGGAAGAGTCTTATAGGGATGGACATTCTTTTTGGGGGAAAGGAGGCATTTTGGAGGAGGAGGATATATTTCTGTGGCATATATTTCTATGGAGATCTTTGGTGTGAGGAGTTTGGTTTTGGGTTTTTTTTTTTGGTGAACCATTGCCGGGGGCACCGGATTGCTGGGGATTTTGGGCACGGGGGCCAGGATTCCTTTCGGTATCCTGGAGGTAGGGAGCCGGATAGGCTGCTCCTAGCTGGCTAGGTGGTTAGTCGGTTTGGGTAGAGTTTGGTCAGTGCATCAAGCTGGACAAGGCAACAAGGAAAAGACAACCACATCGATGGGAATTAGCATCAGAAGAAGGTATTTTATTTATGAATTGTTGAGTTATTTTCATGCTATGGATATATTTATTAATTTCTGGTGAATATTTATGCTTATATTTATGTATGAGAAAGGAATTATATGTTTAATTATACATAAATTGGATTTAATTAAGTATGGTCCCTACACATGGTATCAGAGCAGTTTTGGTTCAAAATCTGGAGCCACGGGCCTACTTACCCACCCATCATCTTGACTAAAAGCTATGTCAAAGCTATGTCATGTGTCCTATGAACAACCCTGAAAACCTAAGCATGCAACCTGAAACCCTTAATTTAAGGCCCTTGAAGGCCAGGAATAATGTAGAACTAATGAAAAAAAAAATGACACCTAAAACCCTATAAAATAACAAGAAATGACTCATAAACCCTAAGAGAAACCCTTAGATGAATCCTAAAAGGAGATCCTACACCTGTAGGAGCCACATGTCAACCGGCTCAAACCATTTGATTATCAGTAAGAGTCCTTGCCTACAACCAAAACATAAAACTAAGTAGGTGAGGGTCTTTAACATAAAAAAAAATAAGATAACAAAATCTAATATATATATAAAAGAATAAACCTAAGATTTAATTTCCTCTATAAAGGAAATAAATAGAATAAAGATAGATAAAACATTTTTTTCTAAAAAAAAAAAAGGAGTTACATATATAATTAAATGAAGAGACCAAAAAAAAAAAAAATTCCCAATGATAGAAAAGAGGTGAGCCAGCTTCATAATTTCCCAAAATATCCTCACCGTACTTTCTTTTAGAACTATTGCTAGCCGAATTCCCTTTAAAACAATTCTCAAACAATCACCTTACGTTATCATAACTGGGAAGTAAAAAAATAAATATAAATGTATATAAAATAAAGAAGTTTTGGTTATTCATAAAATTGAGGAACATATAATTACCATCTACCTTGAGTTTGAGCCAGGCTGGAGCGATGGGTGGGTGAATATTCACATAAAATTAAGAAACGGATGGGCAATTTGCTCCATTCCTCTTCTTTATTGGTCTCCAAATGGGACAGTGTACTTTTAGAGAATCGAACTTAAGACCTCTGTATGCATAACATTGACAGAAACTAGCTTAATACCTACTTAGGCTTAACATTTCTCTAAGATTTAGAATCTCGGTATTTTCTCTCCAGAAAATCTTTGTTGTTGCATGTTCAAAACAAAACTCGGGCAACAAATCCCAACACCAAATGCCCAAGCTGTCGAGAAGGAGGAGCCCACGAGGATGCCTTTGTATCTGAACGAAAGGTGCGAATGAGGTGAAGGCAAAATACCTTGTGGAAGTAAGTGAAATGAGATCGAGGCTCAATATAAGGAGGCAGCAGGTGGGTAAGTGTTGTGGGGAGCCAAGGTGAGCGAGTGGCACAGCGTAAGTGCAAGCAAGAGCGATAGACTAAGCGAAGGCATGATCTGATGCAAAAACCCTATGTAAGTAAGAGCGAAGGAGCAAGCAACGTGTCCACTATCTACGCTTGCACAAACACAAAACAATTTTTTATTTTATTTTATTAATAAACAAAATTAAAAAGAAAAACGTCATTACCACAGGCATCTGTAAAATGCTAGACATGAACTCTCTGATGCTGTAATCGATAAGCTTCCAACAAAAAAAAAACTCTGATTGCGTTCGAGTTTTCCATCATTTTTTTTAGTCGTAATGCTCGCTCAAAGCTGCTCTATTATGCACAGAGTGCAACAATGCATATCATTTCTTTGGCTCCTGATTACCTGCACAGGATAGGAAAAAAATTGGGTCGTTGTCTTCAGAAAATATGCAGAAATTTCTAGTGTTTTTGTTGGAAAACCCTCAGAGTTTCAACGGCAATGGCATTCTTCCTAGAACACTTGTTCATTTGCAATTGAAAACTGGTTTCAGTTATTTCTCAGCCAATCCTCAAGAGTCCTGAGATGAGGATATTTCAGACCTCGACGCAAAGGAAAAAAAAAATGAAGACACGGGTTTCAAAGGGGGTTCCAAGGTCGACATTTCATCAGAGAGAAAGCCATTGATTTACTCTTCAAAGAAGCCATCGGCTTACAGGAAAGGTCGGAGAGTAAAATACAAGAGTTGGATATTGAAGGCCTGAGCGATCTTCCCCTAGAAGAACAAGTCGAAAAAAAAAATTGAAGAGTAAGATGGAATCTCAGTGGGAAATACTTAATACATTGAGGAATAGTGTAGATGGTTTGGAGAATCATATAAAGGAACTCAAAATTAAGAACGCATCCCTTGAAAACATTGAGAATACGTTGACTCAGAATTTTGTCGAGTTCAAGAAACGTTTAAGAAAGAGAATCGATGCAACTACAGAGGAAGATCCTAGTCTCACTACTATTTTCTCTAAAGAAAATGAGAAGAAAAGTGTGACATCTAACCAGTCTATGAAGAAGAAGCTGAAGATAAAGAAGAAAACTGAGAGAGTTTTGGGTGCTTTGGAGCATCCATGGCCAAAATGGGCTCAAAAGGTGTGCACTGCAAAACAAAGAACCAGTAATTCAAACAAGCCAAGTACCAAGCTCAACTCCACTCCATATATCTCATCGAATAACTTAGGAGAGCTTCGGCACATATAAAGGACATACAACCCAAGCAGAGGCGTCGAACACCAGCGCACAAATCATTCACCAAGCAAGAATACAAGCCATCACTTGACAAACGAGGAGGAGAAACCATGAGAAAAGCCCATGGCAGCCGACCGTGTAACCAGAACCCTCACAAGAAGAAATAATAAGGAAAAGAGGAATTAGGGCTAAGGAATAGATTAGGGTTTAGGTATGAATGGCTGGAGGAAATGAGGGTGGCACGTGGGCTTCATGCATGCCCGCCCTTTGCTATAAAAAAAAATTTGTTTTAAATTTAAATTATTATTATTATTATTGATCATCGTAAATTCATTATAAATATTAATTGTTAATTTGTTTATATTTAAAAAAAAAATATTAATAAAAAAAAATATCTATATATTTATAAATAAGGTTAAAAAAAAAAAATTGAAATGTTTTGGAGTCTATGGGTTTTGAACCCACGACCACCCACCAAGCCCAAGCCTTAAGAAATGACCAAATACCAATGCGCCACACATATAACTTTTACAAATAAATTCACATATAAATAGTTTAATTATCAATAGTAGCAAAGTACTATCCTGAAGAATAATCTCTGATTATCCAAGCGCCAAGTTCACGAGACCGTACACACAACTCATCGAGCCAAGCACCAAGTTCACGAGACCGTACACACAACTCATCGAGCCAAGCGCCAAGTCCCTCCACTCCATTCCACTAGTCAAAGTTAAACACTAAGCTTCAATGCATCGCCTCAGGCTCACTACATCATATGACCACAAGTCAGGAAGCAATACATAACCACAATGCACAAGCGCTAAGTTCCAATGCCGAAAGCCACTCTACAATCCTTAAAGACTCGCACCTGCAGCCACCGAGACACACAATTCAATGCATATGTACAACGTGCCAAGGAAATCTCATGAGTCAAGCATTGAAGGATATTTAGTTGTAAGCAAAAATTTTAAAGGACTTAGACTAGGACAAGTGGGAAGGAGGTGACATACACACTAGAAAGGTAAGCTAGAGGAATCAGCAAGTATGCTGCAAGGCTAGCATAGCTACCGAGAAACGGAGTCAATAGTTTTCTTAGGAGAAGAAATCAAGCTTAGATGCTTAATCCTAACCTAGCCAATCCCCTAAAGAGAGTAACGTCTATTTACAGACAAGTAAAAAAAACTTATGCCTAACCCCGTTTCTAGTTTGAGTAGCACCAATTTGAAACGTCCTTGAACTCACCCTGACAACTTTGGTTGATGCAGGTTAAATCATACAGGATGGTTAGGACTCGAGGGAATCGAGGCAGGGGAGCATCGTCGTAGGCACCGCTAACACCGCCAGCACCGCCACCACCATCGCCCGAACTAGCTCTCATACTGTGCTCGTTGGAGGCCATAAATGAAACTTTAAAGGGGTGACAACCAACAGGGACCAATGTGGAACCCCCACCATAAAAAATGGGTAATCCATAAGCATCGAGGGATTCGGTGGGGGGGGACCTCCACCCAAATACATCACTCAAGAATTGCAGAAGATTAAACTTCCGGAGTTTGCTGGGGGTTGCGCCAGTGAACGCATAGAAGCATGGTTGGAAGGCATGACAAGGTGTTTTTCCTTAAGGGACTATGCATCCAACTCAAAGGCGAAGATAGTGATTTTTTAGTTAAGAGACAATGCCTTGAACTAGTGGGGCAACCTGGAAATACAACTGCATCTTACCCCAGACACAGTATCTTGGGAGATTTTCAAGGAGACGTTCCGAAGAAAATATCTGCCAGCTTATTATGAGGAACAACAGGTAGGGGCGTTTCATGCCTTAGTATAGGGAAATAGAACTGTAGAAGAATATGAGATCAGATTTATGGAATTGGTCAAATATGTTTCATATATGGATAATGACCAACGACAGGCAGAGCACTTCATCTATGGATTGAAACCTAAGATAAGAGCTATGGTGCAGATGTGGAAACTGTCTTCGGTAGAGGAAGCTGTGGAAAATGCGCATTATGCGGAGGAACACATGAACTTAACCGGGGGTACAAGACCGACATTTTTGCATTGTCCTAGATTCGTCGGGAAGGCCCCTAGGACATTTCCCAAGGGAGGGGGCTCAAGGCCACCTCCATATGGTAACATAGTTGCACCAAGGAGAGTAACTGCGGGGATTTCGATTGCAGCGAGTGTAGCATCTCGAACTTCACCAACGACGCAGACAGGTCCACGACCATCTCAGGGAACAACCAGTAGGGGCAGGGGTTCCAAGGGAAGGAACTCGTTTCAGAGATAGTCACATAATAGTGCGCAGGTTCAATCTCATGTTACCTGTTGGGGGTGCAGAGGACCCCATTACCAGCGTGACTGCCCAGAGTTACAATCAGGATTCGCGCATAGAGAAGGAAAGGCCCCGAAGGGAAGAGAAAGTAACAGCCACTAGATTTACGCAATGGTTAATAATCGCCAGGCCGAGCATCAATCCACGGTGGTGGAGTCATCAGGTACACTAAATCATATCAATGTTAAGATTTTATTTGATTATGGTGTTACAGATAGTTTCATTTCACCATCTTCATTAGAAAAGAGTGGTTTGGCAGCCTACGAGCATGATGACTTTAAACAAGTCGAGATGGATTCGGGGGAAAAACAAGTGGTAGGACCTAGCATTGATAATTGTATAGTAGACCTGGGAGTGTATACTACCAGGTTGAAGGTATACATCACTGCTCTTGGGGCATATGACCTAATCATTGGAATGGATTGGTTAGAAGCTCATCGAGCTTTGGTGGATTGTTTCACAAAAAGGGTGCTTTGTGTCGATGACGAAGGAAGCCCAGTAGAGATCTAGGGTGTACAGAGAAAAGTGTCATTACGCTTTATATCAACTATGAAGGTTAAGCAATGCTTGAGACAAGGGTGTCAACTATATGTAGTGGAAGCAGTGAATGAAAGGAAGGGACCCTCATTAGATCAGTACCCAGTATTGTCAGAATTTAAGGATGTTTTTCCGAACGAGTTACCAGGGTTACCTCCTGAGAGGGAGCTTGATTTTACTATTGAGCTAAAACCTGGTGCAGAAACAATTTCCAAGACTCTGTATTGGATGACATAGCCAGAACTTTGTGAATTGAAAATACAGTTGAAAGAGTTACTGGACTTAGGGCTAATAAGGCCCAGTGTTTCACCTTGGGGCGCACTAGTAATTTTTGTAAAGAAGAAGGATGGATCCTTACGACTGTGTATAGACTACAGGGGCTTGAATCGTGCTACAGTGAAAAATAGGTACCCAATGCCGTGAATAGATGACCTCTTCGATTATATGAAAGGAGCAACGGTATTCTCAAAGATTGATTTGCGATCAGGGTATCACCATTTATGGATTAAGGAAGGCGATATCCCAAAAAGTGCCTTTAGAACTCGGTTTGGACATTACGAGTTTGTCGTAGTACCTTTCAGATTGACCAATGTGCCAGTAGTATTCATGAGCCTCATGAACGATGTATTCCGGAAGTACTTAGATCGTTTTGTACAAGTCTTTCTAGATGACATCCTCATCTTTTCCAAGAACGAAAGAGAACATGAGGAACACTTACGAGTAGTGTTGTCCTGCCTTAGAGAGAAAAAATTGTATGGGAAGTTGTCAAAGTGTTCCTTCTTCCAGAAAGAAATTCATTATTTAGGTCATATCATTTTTGGTGAAGGAATCTCTGTGGACCCAGAAAAGGTAAAGGCCATTGTGGAGTGGCCAATGCCGAAAAATGCCCATGAGGTGAGAAGCTTCATGGGGCTAGCAGGTTATTATTGGAGATTTGTGGAGGGGTTCTATAAAATAGCGAAACCCATCACCACTTTGCAGCGCAAGGGGGTCAAGTATCAATGGACTGAAGAATGTGATAGTGCATTCATTGAGCTTAAGAGGTCACTAACTAGTGCGCCAATTCTACGAGTGTCGGATATGGAAAAGGACTTCACAGTCTGTACGGATGCCTCGAAGTAAGGGTTGGGGGCCATGCTAATGTAGGATGGAGGAGTGATAGCTTATGCATCAAGAAAGTTGAAGAAACATGAAGATCTATACACGACTCATGATTTAGAGTTGGCAGCTGTAATGCTAGCTCTGAAACTTTGGAGGCACTATCTAGTGGGGTGAAACTTTGAGCTCAAAACGGACCATCAAAGTTTAAAACATCTCTTCACTCAAAGGGATCTGAATGCTCGACAAAGGCAATGGAGTGAGTTTATGAGTGAATACGATTTTGGTATTTCATACATCAAGGGAAAGTAAAATGTGGTTGCAGATGCCTTGAGTAGGAGACCACGTATCTTCTCCTTGATACCCTTAAAGGTCAATCTGAGGGAACATGTGTTGACACAACTCCAAGGAGACAGTTGGTATTTAGAGGTTACTTCAAACCTTCAGAGCGGGAGGCAGTTAGATCCAAAGTATGAAGGATATAGTCTGGAATCAGATGAACTATTGAGATATCGAGGAAGGATGTACATCCCTGAAAATGGGGATATTTGAAGCATCATATTGAAGGAAGCCCATAGAGCACTTTATTGTGTGCATCCGGGTGTGAAAAAGATGTACGCAGACATGAGGAAGCTCTTCTTCCAGGTAGGAATGAAGCACGATGTAGTCCATTTCATCGCCAAGTGCCTAGAGTGTCAACAAGTGAAACCCGATCACCATCACCCGACAGGCCTCCTACAACCACATCATGTTCCTATGTCCAAGTGGGAAGTCATTTCTATGGATTTTGTTGTGGGGTTTCCCCTCACATCTCATAGACATAATGCCATTCTTGTGATAGTTAATAAGTTGACCAAGAGTGCTAATTTTATTTTAGTTAGAGACACTTACGATGTCACTGATGTGGCATGTGTGTTTGTAAATGAGCTTATCCGTTTGCACAGGATACCTAAGAAGATCATTTCAGATAGGGACTCCAGATTCACTTCTAGGTTTTGGACAAGTTTGTAGTCAACATTGGGGACTTAGTTGAACTTAAGCACAGCTTATCATCCTGAAACAGATGGGAAAATTGAGAGAGTAAATCAAGTCATGGAAGACATGCTAAGGATGTATGTCATGGATAATCAAACCCAGTGGGAGAAGTACCTACCTTTGGTAGAGTTTACCTACAATAACAATTTTCATATCTCCATCAGAATTCCACCCTATGAAGCTCTGTATGGAAGGCCATGCAAAACTCCATTGAGTTGGGATAGACTAGAAGACCGAGTAACAGTTGGGCCATAATTGATTCAAGAGATGGAGGAACAGGTGATTCAAATTAGGCAGAGACTAAAGGAAGCACAGGATAGGCAGAAAAGTTATGCGGATGCACACAGGACTTACCGAAGTTATGAAGTGGGAGACCAGGTTTTCATTCGTATCAGGCCTAATAAGAGTACCATATGGTTCAGGAAGGGGACAAAGTTGTCACCTCGATTTATAGGACCGTTCAGAATCCAAGAGAAAATTGGACCCGTTGCCTATCGTCTCATACTGCCACCCCACTTGCATAAAACTCATAATGTATTTCATGTATCTGTTTTATGTCATTATGTTGTTGATGAATCACGTAAACTAAATTGGAAGGAATTGTAGGTATCGGACATGGGAACCCTCACGGTAGAACCGTTACGCATATTGGACCATAGAGTCTGACATCTCAGGAACCATCTGGTAGACCAAGTTAAGGTCCAGTGGGACAAGTATAGTCCAGGATCTACTACTTAGGAAGATGCCGAGACACTACGATGAGACTATCCCTCACTTTTTTTACCACCTCGAGGATATGTTTCTCAGAGGTGGGGTGTATGTAACACCACCTTTTGACTTAGACAACCAGAATTACCTAAGGCCTATATACTTTATTTTATAGTCACAGTGAAACTGTTAAATGATACACTTAAACTTTAAGATGTATGAACCTTTATGAATGTTTAAATGTTATTGATGATGATGTATATAATGCGATCTACTATGTGAATGTAAATTGTATGAATGTTTAAATGTTCTTGATGATGATGTGTATGATGCGACATATTGTGAGAATGTGAATTTTATGAACGTTTAAATGTTATTGATGATGTTGGATATGATGCAATCTATTTGGTAAATGATAATTTTATGAATGGGTGTCAAAATTGAATTATGGGATATTATGAGATCTATTTCTAACTGAAAACTTTGATGTTAAGTTGTTGGTACACG
>ML800431.1:41192-64087 GCA_009831015.1 Picea engelmannii
GAAAGGGGGCGCAAAAACATTAAATGGAGGGGATAAGATAATAATGAAGGGGATAAGATAATAAAGAAGGGGGATAAGATAATAAAGGAGGGGATAAGGAAATTACTGAAGAGGAGGAGGGTCGGTGAAGGGGGGATATGATGGGGAAGAGTCTTACGGGGATGGACATTCATTTTGGGGGAAAGGAGGAATTTTGGAGGAGGAGGATATATTTCTGTGGAGATCTCTGGTGTGAGGAGTTTGGTTTTGGGGGTTTTTTTTTGGTGAACCATTGCAGGGGGCTCCGGGTTGCTGGGGGTTTTGGGCACGGGGGCCAGGATTCCTTTCGGTATCCTAGAGCAAGGGAGCCGGACAGGCTGCTCCTAGCTGGCTGGGTGGTTAGTCCGTTTGGGCAGAGTTTGGTCAGTGCATCAGGTTGGACAAGGAAACAAGGAAAAGACAACCACATCGGTAGGAATTAGCATCAGAAGCAGGTATTTTATTTATGAATTGCTGAGTTATTTTCATGCTATGGATATATTTATTAATTTCTGCTGAATATTTATGCTTATATTTATGTATGAGAAAGGAATTATATGTTTAATTGTACATAAATTGGATTTAATTAAGTATGGTCCCTACATGCTCTGACTCCTTTCCTATCAGGAGTCAAACTTGAGAATGACAGGGAGACTCCACTGGTTGACAACACACTATACAGATAGCTAGTGGGGATCTTGTTGTATCTCACACACTCCAGACCAGACCTCTCCTATGTAGTTGGCATAGTTTCCAGGTTCATGCAGAAGTCGCATGAGCTATATTGGAAAGATGCAAAGTGTATCCTTCGATACATACAGGGCACCATCACCTTTGGGATTCATTATGCAAAAGACTCTACATTATATCTCATCGGGTTTACTGATTCTGACTGAGCTGGCGATAACACTGATCGTAAGTCCAAATCTAGTTACTCACTCAGTCTTGGTTTCAAGCCTATCTGTTGGTCGAGAAATAAACAAGTTTCCATTGCTCTATCTTCAGCCAAGGTAGAGTATAGAGGGGTATTTAACATAACTATTCAGGCTATGTGGCTACAACATTTTCTCACTGATTTAGGCATTCAGTTTCATCGGTCAATAACTCTGAAGTTTTGCAGAGATCCAGTTCAAAGGCATCGGAAGAAGCACTTCGAGATCCACATGCACTACATCCGGGACTTAGTACATGAGGGTATCATCGACCTACATTTCTGTCCTTCAGCAGAACACATGACAGACATCTTCACCAAGACCTTCACTGAGCATAAGTTCCATTCTCTATGAAGTCATCTTGGAGTGAAGGACACAGTTGCCTAGCAAATGTAGTTCTTCTTTTTACATACATTGTAAATTGAGAGGGGAGGGGTTTCCCATGATTTTTTCCATTTTTCCTCACTTTATTTCAGTGAATATTTTGTATTTGGGTATCTAACATGGCCTCGTTATCGGGACCCATTCTTTATTTTCACCATAGTGATGATAAGGGGGGGTGTTAGAGTTACTTCACACACACCTATGATTTCTTTTTCCAAAGGTTTTTCTTTGTTTATTAGTCATAATTAGTCATTATCCAGTATCCTATATTTTAGGAGAGAATATTCCACCTAAAGAATATTCTCTTTCAGTTGACACTTCAGTTTGACAAGTTGAGTTGAGTCTAGATGTTGCATTGGTTTTGTCACCATGCAAAATTGGGATCATCACCATGATAATGCACACTTTCCTTGGGATCATCACCAGACTAGCGCATTACCCTTGATTCCTTGATCTACTCCTCACTACACTCTATTTCATCCAGTTAACTGAAGACTAGTTGACTACTTAACTTAGCTAGGTGGAAGTTCACTCTCATAACTGTCTGAGAGACTAGACTAGGTGGCAGTTCACTCCTGTAACTGTTGGTGTGTGTCCAGATCACTCTAGAACACCAATATGGTGCATTGATTCTCCTCCAGTGCGCATTCATTGAGTTATACAGAGTATATCATGTGTAAATTATTCATTATTCATTATGGTTAATGAGAATTCTTCTATTCTTTCTCTCTTTCTTCTTCTTTCTAAATTTCTCTCTGCAAATGTGTGTAGTATTTTCTAGCTAGATCTATTATGTGCAGGTTCAACAAATTTACACTTCATATGATGGATATACTCTCCGATATGCAGGGATGTGGCCTTGTATCTCGGGTTCTCCATCGTTTTCGGAAGACATCCATTTTGCAACTTTTTGTCATGTTCTTGGATTTGTCCCTCTTTCTGAGTCGGTTGTTCCTTGTCCTTTCCTTTTTCTTTGGTATTCAAGCTGGGTCCCCCTGATACTACTTCCTTAAATGATTTCGTATTGTTCCTTTCTTTTGATGCCTAGGTTACTATGTCCATGCCTTGATTTTTCCCTAGAGGCTTTGTCGCCTCCTTCTTGTTTCCCTCCATTGTTGTGCTAGTTCTGATCCTTTCTCGATTCCTTCCTATCCTTGAGCTCATGGTCTCCGAGTTGTTTTCTATTTCTTTCATCTATCCAAACCCTAACCAACTCCTCTTTCCATCGTCTCCTTCTCCTCCCATTATTATTCAAATTGTTATGATTAAGGTTATAAAGAATTAAAAAATTATTATTATTATTATTTGTGACTGGTGGAATCGACAATTAGTCGGGCTCATACTCACATGACACGGGGTCAAGTTATTTAACTGCTACCACTATAACCTCTAGGTGTGCCCATGATGCCCCATACACGACACACAAGGTAATTAGGTGTTTCAAACTAGTGATTTCACAAAACGGAATGCCTTAAAAGTACTCTCCATCATCAACTGCCCTACACCCTAGGGGGCAAATTTATATTAGTGAATCATAACATTATTTTTTAATTTTATTTTTAATTGAATTATTTATTTTGTTGAAAATAATTTTATACAAAGAATATAATGTTATGCTAAAGATATATAAAGATTTAATTGAATACATATTACAAACTGAACTTGAATATATACCCTTAGATTCTATAAGACTGATTATTATGATTCAAAATTCATTTAAAGTCTTACATAAAAAATTAATCAGTTTGTCTATTTTAAGGTTTTTCGATAAGATTAGTTTTCAGTTCATGTTGTTGCTAATAGTTTAAACTTAAATTTTGTCTTTTGCAATGCAACTTTTGTGGATTGAGTGATGCATGTATGTGACTTTTAGTCATATTACAATATGTTGTAATATGTTGGTTAGATTATGGTTTAGGGATAGCTCAGGTTTCATTTATTGTACTTTCTAAAAATGATATAAAAGTATATCTAACTTTGCTTCTAAGTAGGTTTTATTTATAAGTTTTATTTAATGTACTTTCATTACTTTAGCATTCTCATTCACCCATTTAGGGTGTATGCTAGTTAAATATATAAAAATAAAAAATAATAACATATTAAATTAAGTTTTAAACATATGGTTTTAATGATTTAACTCATGTTTTCATATTGCTTAAGGTTACAACAACCAGAGCACTCTGAAGTTCTGCAGAGATCCAGTTCAGAGGCAGTGGAAGATGCACATCGAGATCCACATGCACTACATTTGGGACTTAGTACATGAGGGTATCATCGACCTGCATTTTTGTCCTTCAGCAGAACACACGACAAACATCTTCACCAAGACCTTCACTGAGTAGTAGTTCCATTCTCTACGAAGTCGTCTTGGAGTGAAGAACACAGTTTCCTAACAACTATAGTTCTTCTTTTTACATACATTGTAACTTGAGGGGGGGGTTTCCCATAAGTTTTTCCCTCTTTCCTTACTTTATTTCAGTGTATCTTTTGTATTTGGGTATCTAACATGGCCTCGTTATCGGGACCCATTCTTTATTTTCACCATAGTGATGTTAAGGCTAGGTGTTGAAGTTACTTCACACACACATAGGATTTCTTTTTCCTAGGTTTTTCCTTGTTTATTAGTCATAATTAGTCATTATCCAATATCCTATATTTTAGGAGAGAATATTCCACCTGAAGAATATTCTCTTTTAGTTGACACTTCAGTTTGACAAGTTGAGTTGAGTCTAGATGTTGCATTAGTTTTATCGCCATGAAAAATTGGGATCATCACCATGATAATGCACACTTTCCTTGGGATCATCACCAGACTAGTGCATTACCCTTGATTCCTTGATTTACTCCTCACTACACTCTATTTCAGCCAGTTAACTGAAGACTAGTTGACTACTTAACTTAGCTAGGTGGAAGTTCACTCTCGTAACTGTCTGAGAGACTAGACTAGGTGGCAGTTCACTCCTATAATTGTTGGTGTGTGTCTAGATCACTCTAGACCACCAATATGGTGCATTGGTTCTCCTCTAGTGTGCATTCATTGAGTTATACAAAGTATATCATGTGTAAATTATTCATTATTCATTACGGTTAATGAGAATTATTTTATTCTTTCTCTCTTGCTTCTTCTTTCTAAATTTCTCTCTGCAAATGTGTGCAGTATTTTCTAGATAGATATATTATGTGTAGGTTCAACACATATACACTTCATATGATGGATATACTCTCCAATACGCGGTGATGTGGCCTTGTATCTCGGGTTCTCCATCATTTTCGGAAGACATCCATTTTGCAACTTTTTGTCATGTTCTTGGATTTGTCCCTCTTTCTGAGTCGGTTGTGCCTTGTCCTTTCCTTTTTCTTTGGTAGTCAGGCTGGGTCCCCTTGAAACTGCTTCCTTAAATGATTTCATATTGTTCCCTTATTTTGATGCCTAGGTTACTGTGTCCATGCCTTGTTTTTTCCCTAGAGGCTTTGTCGCCTTCTTCTTGTTTCCCTCCATTGTTGTGCTAGTTCCGCTCCTTCCTTGATTCCTTCATATCCTTGCACTCATGGTCTCCGATTTGTTGTCTATTTCTTTCGTCTATCCAAACCCTAACCAACTCCTCTTGCCATCGTCTCCTTCTCCTCCCATTATTATTCAAATTGTTATGATTAAGGTTATAAATAATTATAATTTTTTTTTTTTTTTTTTGTGACTAGTGGAATCGACAATTAGTCAGGCTCATACTCACATGACACAGGGTCAAGTTATTTGACTGCTACCACTATAACCTCTAGGTGTGCCCATGATGCCCCATACATGACACACAAGTTAATTAGGTGTTTCAAACCAGTGATTTCACATAACAGAATGCCTTAAAAGTACACTCCATCATCAACTTCCCTACATCCTAGGGGCCAAATATATCAGATTATAGTGAATCATAACATTATTTTTTAATTTTATTTTTAATTGAAGTATTTATTTTGTTGAAAATAATTTTATACAAAGAATATAATGTTATGCTAAAGATATATAAAGATTTAATTGAATACATATTATAAAATGAACTTGAATATATACCCTTAGATTCTATAAGAATGATTATTATGATTCAAAATTCATTTAAAGTCTTACATAAAAAATTAATCAGTTTGTCTCTTTTAAGGTTTTTCGATAAGATTGGTTTTCAGTGCATGTTGTTGCTAATAGTTTAAATTTAAACTTTGTCTTTTACAATGCAACTTTTGTGGATTGAGTGATGCATGTATGTGACTTTTAGTCATATTACAATATGTTGTAATATGTTGGTTAGATTATGGTTTAGGGATAGCTCAAGTTTCATTTATTGTACTTTCTAAAAATTATATAAAAGTATATCTAACTTTGCTTCTAAGTAGGTTTTATTTATAAGTTTTATTTATTGTACTTTCATTACTTCAGCATTCCCATTCACCCATTTAGGGTGTATGCTAGTTAAATATATAACAATAAAAAATAATAACATATTAAATTAAGTATAAAAAATCAATGTTTTAAACATATGGTTTTAATGATTAAACTCATGTTTTCATATTGCTTAAGGTTGCAACACCACTACTTAAAGAATTATTAACATGGTCTCCAAGAAATGGGAAATGTGTGCATATATGGCAAGATAGTATAAATGGAAAGTGACCCCTGAGAGACAGAGCAGAACTTACACCTCTTAGTTTATGGATGGAGAGTATGCACTAGAAAAAATTGCATGACATCTCAGAGTGGATGTCCAGTATGGAGTTTGGAAAGGTTAGCATTTGGGCTCTCCCCTAGAAACTCTTCTTCTCTTGTTCACAATTTTTTTCTTCCTCTTTTTGGTTGTGCTCCAACAAATGTTGTGGAGAAGGATCGAAGGGGATGTAGTGATGCATTTAATCCAGTCAAATTTTGATACTCAACTTTATTAGAATAATATATCCTTGTGCAACGATCTGCTCCGTGGAAAAAATGTTGGTCAAATGATGGGTTGTTGAAGGTAAATCTTTTTTGCTGGACATTGGCACAAGGTAAAGTCCTCACTATGGAAAATTTAGGAAAATGAGGAATTAGTAGACCTTTCCAATGTTCCTTGTGTGTTGGTGCAAACAAACAAATTATGCATATGTTCTTTGCATTCCAATATGCCATAGAAGTGTGGGATACAACATGTGCAAGTTTACTGCATCGAGTGGGACAACCCACTACTTGGGAATAAATGTTTTTCCATTGGGGGAGGAGGTACAATTACTCATTACAAAATAAGAATAATTTTTTGAGAGTGTGGTATGCTTTGCCAAAATTTATGTGATGGAAAATATGGTTGGAAAGAAATAAGAAAATTTTCAAAGGTGAAGACATTAAACTAAGAGAAACAACTCTTAAGATCATGGCTCTTATGGTGGAATATTTGCAATCAGAATATAGGGGACAAATTCCTTGTTGGAAAATCATGAGCATGCATGGCTTGAAAAGTTCCGTCTAGACCAAGTGAGGCAGTCCCACCCTCTTAGGTTAAAACCTTTGCAAAAATGGAAAATCATAATGGAACTATCTAAGATTTCAAAATGGAGGATACAACAATAGAGACATATCTTGTTTTTTTATGGATCTTCCTAGAATAACCATGGGGTAGCAGGAGCAGGGGGGACTCTTCATGATCCTCGTGGGAACCAGATGACACATTATGCTTGGCAATTAAGGGAAGCGTTAAATAACCTGGTTGAAGCAAACTCCCTTTGTTGTGGGCTTAATATAGCTAAGAGATTACAAATTAAAAAGTAAATGGTCTTTGATGACTCATCAATCATCATCATAGCAACATTGATCCTCTCTAACCTAGGGGGATTCAGCTTCAAGGAATAATTGATCGTATTCAGACGATTTTTAATCGATTCAAAGTGCTAAACCTCTACCACATCCAATGAGACTTGAATGGTGAAGTTGATGTCTTGGAAAAGTATGTCACTTCATTGAATCTAAGTGTGCTTATGGAAAATGGTAGATTTTCAAATTCCACCATCCCCTAATATCAGGATAACATGCAGGTTTAAATCAGTATACATGTTACTTTGAGTCCAATGTATTTTGGGTCAATTTGGGTACTGAGGGTGACAAAGGGGCGATGCCCAACATCACCCCAACTCCCCGCAGGCTAGCGCCTGGTCCCACGATGATGCAAGCAACATGTAGAAAAACTTGAAATGTTACCATACCATGTCTCTTTTTGAATTTATATATGAATTTAGTGATTTACTCTATTAGTAGAAGATCCCAAAATAAATGTACTTGTTGTTTAGCCTCAACTTAACATGCTTTTATATATTAATACAAATTTCAATTTTAATTAAAAAAATGATTAAACCATATCCTAACCCTTAACGAGTTTGATGGAGTTATACCCATGTAGTGGTACCTCAACTAATACATTGAATACATACGACGTACGTTTTGGTTGTTGGGTGGACTTTTGCGATATTATAAGATAGGATTTCCCTCTTATGGATTCAATAACTTTATGTCACTAACATTAATCAAGTATATTCCATGTGTCATGGGTCGAATATATTTGTTGTAAATATATTATTGGATCACCGAAACCTCGTGTGATAAAGTAGCATAAATAAGGACCTCGTTGTTCCTTTAGTACACCTACTCTTGTCCCATGACATGACATGAATTGAAATTGAGTAACAAGTACAATATAATGGTGGTAGTCACATGTAAATCCTTTAGCCTTGAAAAAATTGGAGATAAGATTGTTTGTAAGTATCTTGTTGAACACTTCAATTTAGTGTTTGGATTAAGGATTTATAAATAAATCTTCTCAAAAGATCTTAAATAATAATTATATGAGAAAAATTTACATTATAATTGGTGTTAAATGTGTTGTTGATTTCCTTTAGATAAAAAATGCTTAGGGAATGTTTTTGAGTGCCTCAATCAAATGAGGGGCAACAAATTGTGTTTAATGAACATTATAGAAATAGATGGTTAAACTAGTTATGTAGTGGGACTTGAGCCTTAGTAGATGGAAGATGCTTCATAGCTCTTTCTGTTCAGTTGCTTTCTTACTCAACCCTAAATGGTTTCACAAGAAACCAATTAATGATGAAGGCATTATGAGTGATTGGAATACCTTCATTAAGAGGTGTTATGATCACAATGATCTAATTGCCATACAAATAGAGTGTTGCACATATTTGAGATCTGAGGACCACTTTATATATGATGATTGTTCATATAACATGGCTAGAATTAGGCCCATATAATTTTGGTTGTCATATGGAGCTAGCACTCTTTTGCTTCATCAATTGGATATTTGTTTGATTTCCCAGGTAATCTAAATCTTTGTTTGAATCTATTGTATGTATGTATTTATTTAATAAATTTTATTTCATAAAAACTTAAGTTTTAATGGCCGTGTTTCCATTTTGATATGAAGGTGACTAGTTCATCAACATGTCAGAGAAATTCGAGTGAACCTATTTTCATATATTCAAATAAGAGTACTTGGCTTGCCTGCAAAAAAGCACAAAATCTAGTGTATATTCACTCAAATCTTCATCTTCTATCATGCAATCGTGAATACTGCTTTGTTGGACCCATAAAATGTGGGATTATGGTGACTCAAAAGATGATGGTGATGTTGATCTACCTTTGGATATGTTGCAAGAAGATGAAGAACAAATTTTAAAAGGATATAATTCATTCCAGGTCTACTAGTGAGTTGGGTCTAGACAATGGTTGAAGTGAACTTGGTTGTTCACTTCATGAGAACAACATGAATGCATAAACTAATCCCATATATCCATATTAAATAATAATGGTTTATTATATGAATATATATGAGAATGATGATTGATGGAGTACAATGGACATATATAAATACACATAAGGTTCAATCTATATTACTACTTAGAAAAAAATAAATGATCATACATCATTATAGAGTGGTAATACACTTTAGGTATATTACAAATCTTCCCCCTTGAAAATGATTTTTCCTCAAAGCATGTGAAAGGAAAGCAACTTACAGATGAACCTATTTAGGGGTCCCAAATCCCTTTAACTCAACAACAAGAACCAAACCCGCCACTGAGGCCCAATTAGACTCTACAACGTTTAATAGTGGAATGGTTCTCTAGAACTTGCGATTCGGCCAAATAATTGATGGGGCTTACGTTTTCTTATGAAGGTTTTCTCCTTCAGTTCGGATGTTCTCTTTTTTTGTATTTTCTCTTATAGGTGGGATTGATACAAGATAAAAGCCGGTATAAACCAACTAGGTAACAAAGAAGGAAGAACTCAACTACTGGAGAAGGATGAGCTTTGGGATAACCCTTTTTACTCTAGCATGCAGACAACAATGATCTACCACAAGCCTAATACTAATACATTAACCTGCTTGTATTCCAATTTGAATGAGATACAATTTATCATAAAGAAAACATCATGCGATAAACGACGACAAGAAAAATAATTATATTAAATCTAATCATCCATCACATAATAACACAATGACTTAATTTTAATCATTAGAGATAAGAACTATAAAGCATTGCATCAGATAACTTATCAATAGTTTTAGAAGCTCTTACTCATTACAACATCCATTCAAGAGATGAAATCATGAATAACTCTTCTCCACATCCAATCATACACACTTTTGATGAAAAATACAACTTTGTCTCTGGTCCTAAACATGACTTCTCAATTAAGGAAGCTACAAAATAGTTCTTAACAAAATCCAAAAATGATGGTCTTTTCAACAACCATCGACCTTTTCTAGTAGGTCGACTCTCCTATTTATAACATACTATTAACTAAAAATAACTATTAAAGTGCAGCTAAGTAAAACAAAATTCGCCACATCGCACTTTATTCTATCAGTCTTCAAAGAGTCATCAAATGATCTCACTTGAGTGGATGACTCTTCTCGTACTCTGACCACTTGATGCAAAGATCTTTGCATGTGTTAGCATACAGGAATCTATGTTGTTCCATTGGGGTCGAATGAGTCTCTCTTATCTCTTTGTTTGTGCCTGATACTTGACTATTTTGGTACTTAACTATTGCAACATGGCCCAAGATTTGATCAGATGCTCCATGAACTGTCGCACTTGTCTTGACGCCAAGTCTGTCACCTTTGCTATTTCCTCGGCCCAATATGAGTCTTGTTTGGTGTGCGATTTGACTATGTCGCACAAGTCGACAAAGTCATCAGGTGTGCCAAATTCAAGCAGGCCAATGTCTCTCATTGCCCAATTGATCTTGATCTAGCTTTTCTTGCACTTTCCCCATTTCTCTTGGATTTTCCAATGAGCTTCCCGAGCCATTTTTGCCCAATATTCAGCCGATTTCTTTATGCAATCGAGGCTACTTTCTTTTAACACCTGGATGTCGTGCTCTTATGTATCTCAGCCCTGCTAAAACACACTGATATAGTCGACCCTTTCCACATCTTGTTGTGCTTTCTCGTACCACCTCTCCATATCCTCGCATGTGATTAGTGCCATGAGGGTGTCTTCTTGCAACTCGACTATCCTCGCAGTGAACAAGTTATGTTCATCTGTAAATTTTTTGTAGCCCTCTTTGAATTCTCTCTTTAGGTACACCGTGGCCTATGTGGTGTCCTAGTAATATTTCGCCAAGTGGCACAAATGTTCCAATTCTTTCAAAGCAGCAACCAAATCCTCTTCATCCTTTTTTTCTCTATCTAGGGTGGCATCTGTGATTTCCATCCCTGCATCGATAAGTTCAGATGTTTTGGCATGCTCTGTATTTATCAGTCTCTCCTTCATGGTGATGAGGAAGGAGCGATCTAGAGTGATCCTCCACTTCTTGGTGGTTCTCTGCATGATAGAGTTCCTTTTCCGGTCATAATTGATGGCATGTATGTCAGCGACCTCATCAACAGGCTCGAGAATTAGTTGATCTCCCCAAGTGAGCATATTTCCTAGGCTCTCGATGGTATATATTTGTTCAATACTAGGTTCTTGAACTTCCTCCATGTGTTCAGAAGGTCCGGGTTCTTTTTTTCGCTCATCGGGAAGTTCATTACTAATTGAAATTGAGGTGTCAGGGTGTCAATACTTGATAATTGGTCGTTGAGACGCCGATTTCTTGTCGTGGAGATTATTCCTTTTGTTCGATGGTCTCTGGCTCATCCTTTGGACTATCTTCTTGGGTCTCCAATGCATTTGGTAGCTCAGTGTCTAATTCACTCTCGACCTCTTGTTCATTCTTTGGAAGGTCCCGAATTTGAGCATTGGGAGCTATGGAAGATGTCCTCTCTAGCTCATTTTCCTCTACGATCTATACAGGGGTCACCAGGGATACCTCTGGGCTCTCTTTGTCATCATAGATGTTTATCAATTCACTTAAGGGGTTTGACGCACTTTCTCGCCCTGATGTTCCGACTATCTCCGACCGAGTTGAAACACTTACCGGTGGCATTGTCAATTCAGGGTCATCTAACCCGGCAAGTTCATCAATGTCTATTAATTCAGGGCCGCTTGGTCATGTCTGGATTCCATCTGGGTTATCGGCAGGGGACCTTGTCATTCCTTGAGGTCTGGGTCATCTTACAGCTCATCAATTATTCATTACACCTATTCTATCATGAGAAATCCCCTCTCCCGCACGTCGTAATTCATAGGGAAACCTATATCTTGCGCTAGGGCTACCAGGGGGACTCTTTTTGCTTTTGCCACTACCATTTCTTCCCTGGCTCTGAGGGCCTCTTGAGATGATTCCTCTATGGTTGTCACCTGTTCATCCAGGCTCATGGCTCTGAACCTGGTCATTTTTGGGTTGGCCATACTTGCCACCACCTCACCCCAATCTTGGGCATTTTCTGTGAAGACTTCATCTTCAAATTTCTCTTGGGCGTATGGCCAATAGGATGACACTTGCGAGGCATGTTTCAAGACCATACACTTGAAGTCGTTCTTACGAAATAGGTTGGTCTGGAATTTGAACTCCAATTGGCTCAACCCTTCTTGTTTGGCTTGAGCGGTGTCCTTCACCAAATATAATCTTACATGGAATCCATAAGGTATAAATGCTCTCTTTTTATCCTTGACCAGGGTGGCATTGTAGCCTTGCAGGATGGTCTAGTAGCATATCTCTCCCACTACAAGCCGGTCAGGGACATGCGCCTGTAGGAGATGTGGTGCTTTGGTGACCCCAAACACCCTAATGTAGGTATCATGCTCATCTAAGTACCAATGGCCTAACTTTGATATCATTTTCTTGGTCGAAACCAATAATCTCGGGCATTCTTTCTTAAAAATAATGAAACAAATTTGTAAGATGAATTCATCGTCGATGAGAGAGAAAGACTTTTTGTACCTGTTCTCACATAAGATGTTAAAATATACATGGACCGAGAGATCTGTGACGTGCCAACTCAGGTTCATGCTGACGAAAATGTTTCTGACACACATGACATCGAGCAGATATGATGCCATGTAGAAACCTAGTGTCTCTCCTTCCTTCGGTGTCTGAGCCTGTTGTATACAAATGGTCAGTTTTTTTGAAATGACCACCCCCCAGTTGAAACCGCTCCTGGAGATCGCCACAATGTAAGCTAAGGGCATCCATGCCTCTAAAAATTTGGAGCAATCCTTCACTCCATACAATCATAAGATGAGAGTCATCAAGTAAATGTATGGCTCCCTTAAGTTCACTGTCTGGTACCAGCCAGTGCTCCGGTTGGTGTATTTATTGTCTTCCCTCCACCATGAGGCCATCACTCAGCTGGTGTCGTGGCGCTCGTAGAAATTCACAACAAAATATGTATTCAACCGCTCCTTGGGGTCTTAGATTTTGTAGCCTTTCTGAACCTCTACTAGCAGGAACACCTCGACACACCCACCATTGTCATCGTTGATTAAAGACTTATGTGTGTCTGTGTGGTCGATGAGCCACTTTAGGAGTTCTATACAGGGAAACACAGGGGTTTTTCTTGCTACCTGTGTAGGTACAACCACCGGATATTTGGAAACACCTCATCATCGAGATTTCTCACATCTAGGTCACTGTGTGGGATATATTCTGGAATTCCTCCCGACTGGTCTTTATGAAGAGTTCTCCCTAATGCAGGAGTGTCATATTGAACCATGTGCTTTCCTCTGTATCTCCAAAGGTTGGAGGCTGGACAAAATATTTCTTTGTCGATGTTTTGATGATGGGCTCCAGTCTTGGCATGAATTCCAATTGTCTTGCGACCCCTGGAGAGGAGCCTTCACCTAAATCTGGTTCTTTCAGCTTCAGTACCCTTGACAATCGTCTAGTGGTTGGATTTCTTGGAGGCATTTTTCCTGCAATTGAAATAACCTTTAGAGACTACGTAAAGAATAAAACAGGATAAAAAGTATATGGAGTGTAAAGATGTAAAATACATAGACTTGGATACATACCTGTAATCTTGTTAGACCTGTTTATTTGATACTCACGGGATCTCTGCAGTGCTCAAATTACTTGTCTTGTTTCTCTGGATGCTTCAAATTTCTGTGCATAGAATGATTTTATTTACAATGGTTCAAGGTAATTTAAACCAAAGAATAATTTACTGTGTCACATCAGTCATTGAATTCGGGTGATGAGTGAAATTTAAAAAAATATGATGCTGAATCTCCGCAACTTAAATTCATCGTGGGTTGACAGTGGAGGCACGGAGAGTGATGTGGTCTATATGGGATTTTTAAATGGCTATTTTGATTGGCGCACGAGGTAACAAATATTTCAATATTTGGTATTAATTAACCCTTTAAATGATCCAAATATAATCATATCTAACACTAAAACGTACCATCGTGTTGCTCTCTCAGTGGGTGGATCAAGGATGTGCTACGAATGTTTTCGTTGATGTCCCTCGCAAAAGCTCGGACACCGATCAATCTCATCATACAATGTTGTCGTGGTAATGCTGACTCGAAGGTATGATTTGGACCTAGGGAAACAAGAATGACATCGGGGTAAAACTAGACCATATGGTTCTAAAATCTAGAAAATACATGTGGCATTGAGACAAGTGGCCTAATCCATGTGTATTATTTTTCAGAATTCAGAAGAACCACAGTGTTATCAGTTTTTCATCAACATTTCGGATCCATAACAGGATCCATCTTCAGGAAATAAAATCCCGAGAAAAATGAAAGATAAGAACCCTAATAAATACTAAAGTAGAGTGGAGGGAACCCTAAATTTGTTTGGGTGAAACCCTATAATTTTAATAAAAATTATTAATAATGTATTATATCTTAGATTTAATAAAATAATGTAATAAAGTAAAGGTTTTTTTTTAAATTTTGTTTATTAATATAACAAGTGGTGGTTATAAGGAGAGGTGTGTATTAATTGGAGTTGGGGCTTTCATTAAGTTATTCGGTTTAAAACATATCTTAACTTGTCGATGCCGAAAAGTATCCAGGATTGCCGATCGACAATACCTATCACATGTTTTTCTATGGATTAGCTTCCTCGAAAAAGCTCTGATGCCCAAATGCATCGGGGATTGGTGATCGAGAGAACTCTTTAGCATAGTCAAAATGTTCATCGCGAATTCCCCGATTCTGATAGGCGCATCAGGTATAGACTATCAACGATATCATTTCTTTCTTCGCTAATGTCTATTCCCCTCAACTTTTACCAATGTCGATGAGAAATAGACTATTGGCAATATCCTTATGCAAACCTTTGGTGCAAACAAAACTTTCTCTTTCCAATTCTGATGAAGATTGACGCTCGGTGAGTGAGGTTTCCCGAGTGGATTTTTTCCTTTTTTGAATGCCTTCTGACACCGAATCTGAGTATATCGGGTGAAGTGTTTTGGATTTTGATTCTTTATTTAGGAGTTAAGGATTTTTTAAATTCATGGGGTTTCATAAGTTCAAACAAACCTGAAAAAATAATGAGAGTCATGATAATAAGAAAAGGCACAATATTTTTCACAAAAAATTGAAGTCGAAACAAACAACACAAAGATCAAGTGGTACCCAAAAAGAAAAAAATTGACATAGGATTTTTAGGGTGTGTTGAGTTCTCAACAAATGGTGACTTACTGGGTGAAAACAAAATCTTTGTTCCTTCCTCGAGCTCGACTGATGCAAAAGCTAGTTAGGAGCTTAACTGTTTTTTTTTTATCAGAGCCTCTTTTACCCTTGCATTTGAAATTTCCTTGGTTGATGCATCTGGGCCTGCCTATGTGATTTTCAACCTTTATTCAACCTTATTTTCCTGTAACCCTGACTCACGTCCCCTTTGAAAATATTCTAGTAAAGAATTCACTGGCACTAGGCCCTTTTAATTACCCTTATTCACTTTCAACGATGTTGCTCTATTGCCAGTGAGCATCCATAGCCCTGATGGAGTCACCCCGACTTCAAATACCTTGCTCCACTTCTAGTGAGAATCCATTGCCCCGACATAGTTATCTACATAACCTTTCCTATTGCGTGCTCGTTTGATATATTTGATTTTTATTTCGGTAGAATTCCCTGAGCGAGTGGGAGAGGAGGACGTCTATTGTTTGCAAAATGAAATGGTTAAGGTGAAACTTGCTATCTTTGTCTCTCAGGTACATGTAGTCCTTTCCATATTACCATATTTCCCTTTAAGGTTTCACCAAACCACCAAGTAGACACTTTTTCATTTCTCCAAAGTTTTTCATATGTTCAAGTTAGGAAGGGAACCCCTTGAAACAACCGCAGGTCCCCTCAACGTTTATTGTGTTGTATGTGAGTGACGAGTTAGGAACAAAGTTCGTCATATCACATGTTTTGAGGTTAACCATTGTTTTTCCAAACACAATATTCAAAAGTGAAAAATGTACAAATAGAAAAAGATAAAACAAAAATGCATGTCGCAATCGGTGTATCTAAAATAAACATCGTGAAAACATAAAAACATAAACAAAAACATTGCAATTTTTTTTTAATGAAAATATTGTTTCAAGGTCTGGCCATTCACCGGGAGGGCATCAAGTTCCCCCTTCATATTTTGCAGTTGATACATACCTAACCCAATCCTCTCAGCCACCTGGAAAGGTTTGAGCCATAGATTCTGAAACTTAGAATGTTTTCCTTTAGGCTCATTTGCTTTGTCCCACTTTAGGACTAAGTCTCCTACCTCAAAATTATTATCTTTGGCCTTATGTTTATCAAACAACCTTTTCACTATCTGCTGATGAGATATGAAATTTCATTTTTCTTTCTCCCTTTCTTCTTCTAGCATGAGCAGGGTGTCAATTATTTGTTGTATGACTGATGAGGGATGCCCTTTGGAATCCTGAACAAGTTGAAGAGATGGAAGATAAAACACGTTTGGGAGAATGGATTCCTGTCCGTATACAAGAAAGTATGGGGTATTCCCTATAGCTTCCTTGGGTGTGACTCTATCAGCCCATAAAGAATTATGAAGTGAATTATGTCAATTCATCTAGTTGTCTGCAATTGTTTTCTTTAATATTCTCACTGCGTTCTTATTAGTTGATTCTGCCACTTCATTTCCTTGTGGATAATCGTTTGCAGATTATCTAATTATGATTCCTTTGTCTAGGAAAAAATTTGTTAATAAGGTGGAAGAAAAATAAGTTGCATCATCAAAAACAAGGACAGAAGGGGCACTGAACCTTGTGATCAGTTGTTGTTCTATGAATTGGATCACCACCTTCTCATTTACATGAGTCAGAGGGATGGCCTCTGCCCATTTAGTGAAATAATTGGTGGCAGTAAGTATTTACCTATGATGTTTTGAATAACTTGGTGTAATTTCTCCTATGATATCTAACCCCCATTGCTCAAATGGCCTAGAGACAACTACCGGTGGAGTAGGACACGTTCTCTCTTTTCCCTCCCCACACTCAATTGACAAGTCTTATAGTTTCTCGCATATGTGTGAGCGTCTCTGAACATAGTAGGCCAATAATAACCATCTCTTAGTATTTTATGAGCCGTAGTGTTTCCTGCAAAATCTCCACCTGCAGGACCATCATGTAGCTCTTTCATAACTTTGTTTGCATCTTCGCGTTCGACACATATTAAAAGTACTCCATCATAATTAATCACAAAAGATCATAATTAACCTGAGATCTCTCCTTTCCCTAGGGTTTAAGTTTTTTAGGCAAGTCCCATGATGCAAGAGATACGTCAGTTTCTCATACCAAGACTCTTGCCCTGGGGAGATGTATGAAGCTTTGCCACACCATAATGCCAATTCATTCTCCCATCCAGGGTCATCATTTACTTGGTCCTAATCTTGGGCTACCAGTTTTCATAACCCTTGTCCTTTAACTATTTTAGTAGGTTTTGTATCTAGATAAAATTCTTGGACTACTGCCATCCAGTTTCCTCTTCTTTCCCCCATCTCTTATTGAGTAAACAAGGATCAGACTGCAAGGTGAGGCACAATGAATTTGGTATGGTTCTTGAGGATGTAAGATCTAAAATGTTTTACTGCCTTGTATACTGCATAAGCATGCTTGTCTATAGTAGGGTAATTTAGTTCGACACCTTGGAGATTAGTGATCATGAATGACACGAGGGCCTCATTGTTGTCATCATCCTTCTGAGTTAATATTGCAACTAACAATTGGTCAGAGGCGAAAGTATAGAGGAAGAAATCTTTGTTGAAATCGGGACTTTGCAACTGGAACTTGAGATATTGTAGTCTTAATATTTATGAAATCCTTCTTTCATTCATTATCCCACTTAAATTCAACATCTTTACGAATCATTTTTTTGTAAGAGATTGATAGTTTCCGTGAAATTCGGGGTGAATTTCCTTACAAAATTGATTTTCCCGAAAAACGATTGCATAGCCCTTTTGTTGTGAGGTAATGGAAGTTGAGCTATATCCTTAATCCTTTCTGGATCTATGTGAATGCTTGCTTGATATATAATGTGGCCTAGAAACTTGCCTTCCTTGACAACAAAAATAGTTTTCTTAGGGTTTAAGGATACACCATATTTCCTACACCTTTCGAAAATTTGGGTTAAATGTTGGATGTGATCTTCTATGTTCTTTGAATACACAGTCACGTCGTCCAAATAGAATACTACACACTTATTGATTAGTCCCCGAAATTCTACGTCCATGTCCCTTTGGAAGGTCGCTCTAGCATTGATTAACCCAAAGGGCATGTGTTTGTAAGCGAAGGTTCCCCACTTAGTTCGGAAGGTGGTTTTCAAGTGGTCTTCTTCTGAAACTAGAACCTGGTTTTAACCTAAGAAACTGTCCAGCAATGAGAAAATCTCAAAGCCAGACATGGTATGTAGGAGTTTCTCCATTGGTGGGACTGGGTAGTTGTCCTTTTCTGAAGCTCTCTTGAGATTTATGAAATCTACACGTAGGCGGATTTCCCTAGACTTTTTCCTTACACAAGAACCAATTTTTCTACCCAAGCAGAGTGCCTAACCTGGAAGATAATTTTGGAATCTAACAGTTTCCTTAAATCCTCACACATGAGGGGCTCCAGGGATGGGTGGTATTTCTAGAGCTTCTGTTGGAAGGGTTTTACTTCAAGCTTTAAAGGGATAGTGTGTTTAATGATACGAGTATCATAAGTTTTCAGGTCTCAGTAGGACCATGCAAGAAATCTTGATATTGTCTGAAAAGTTTGAGATAGGCCTTCCTTTCCTATTTAGATATTGTCTTTCCAAGGTTTACATTTTTTGGGTTTTCCGGGGTTCCAAGATTTATAGTTTCATGCATGGGACAGGAACTACTAGTCTTCACGTTTTTTAACACCTTAAATCTTTCCCTTAGGTCAAAAAGGTTTTCTAAATTGGCTATTCCCTTCGATATCGTGTGAGAATTCAATTTTCCAGTCAGTTGATCTATCCGAGGATCAGTTTCTATTGATTTTTCTTGGAATACTTCATCGTCAATAGCCAAGTCTTTGAAATTATCTTGGTTAGTCAAAAAGTTTATGATTTGTTCATCTCCTTCCAAGACCTTCCAATTAGAAATATTTTTGGACACCGATGGTTTGTAGAGCAATTCCACAGTGAACTGGGAGGATACATAATCTTCTAGAGGTGATAGTCTTGAAGCAACAATGGCCAGAGAATCAAGGATACATAATGTTCTTTGATCTAGGGATCGCTGCAATGTTGAAAGCTTCAAAATGCTCTATTAGCCTCTGCACTTCCTGCTGGTAATTCCTCAAGTGTGGAGAGTTGCAATGTATCGTGTTCCTTACTATTCTAACGATGATTTGAGAATCTATGAAGACCTTCAATTCTATAACGTTCAAGTCCATATATTTCTTTATCCCTTGTACTAGAGTTTCATATTCGGTAGTATTTTTTGTGCATTTGAACTCTAGTCTACAAGATAGAAAATGTTGTTTACCTTTTGGATCAATGAGGATGCACCCTACCCCAGACCCTTCTTGCGATTTAGAGCCATCAAAGTATAAGGTCCAAACTTGTAGGAAAAACCTATCAACTTCCTCCTTTTTGTCACTTTCCTCTCCCCTTCAGGTTTGTTCTGTGATTTCTAACGTAGGTTCTTGACAGAAGAGAGTTTCCTCCCCTGTCGTCGATAGTTTCTCTTGAAAAATAATTTTGGAGTTTTGGGTAAGGGGAAAATCAGATGAAAGGGGGGAAAAATTCTTGAAATCAGAGTCACGGGAATAATTTCCTAGCACGGGGAAATCTACTGAAGAGGGTTCATTCAGGGTTTCTAAGTCAGTGACAGTATGTTTTAGATATTTTTCCCTATCGATCCTGATCACATTTGCATGCTCTTTTAATGGAAGCCAAAGGTGAGTCCAGTATGTACTAAAGTATCCTCTTAACTTCTCAGACCAATCTCGACTCAATAACAATCCATAAGCTTCTGGGATATTTACTACAATGATGTCAATTACTTGCACAAATTTAGGGTGTGTCGCTATCTTGATCATTACATCTTTGAGTTCTCCCATAACATTCACCTGGGTTCTGTCTAATTATATAACGTGTTTATCTCTCTTGAGAGGGACTACATTTAATTTTTTGCAAATAGACAATGGCATAACATTAGAGGATTCTCCCGAGTCAACCAAAAAATTATGGAGGTTTATGTTGAAGACTTCAAAGGTTAAAAGGAATGGTGGGAAAAAAGGTTTTCCCTTCTTATCCTCAGAGCAGGCATTCATAGTTGGTTTATTTCTTAGATATGTGGGAGTTAGATTTCCTCCTTGGTCAGTTCTTGTTGTGGGATTTTCTACTGATTTCAATGCCTGTAACATAAAGTCCTTTTGCTGAGGGATTCTACACATGTCCCTGACTGATATGTTTGCCTTCAATTTCATCAAATATTCCACTATGTTGTAATCTATCTTGGGTGATTCTTGTGTATGGATGTTTATAGAGTTTCTTCGGGGGGAAAATGGTGCTTTCAGGTGATCGGGGGCTGGTCTTCCTCCTGAAGTTTGGGTAGTAACAAGGTTTTATGAGACAGGTTGACCCCTACTTCATGTTTTCATAGACAAGACTTCTGCGGGTGGTTCCTAGACTTCAAGTAGGTCATCGGAAGGCATAGGTAAATAAGGGTCCCATATCAAAATGGTTGTTTCTTCTGGTGGATCAACCTCTTCTTGATTGACAATATTCATAGTTGAGCCACTTAATGGTTTGGTTAGGGAGGCCTCATATGGAAACTAGTTGGCCATCAAATTCATGGAATGCACCCATTGAGAGAAGTCTCTTTCAGAGTGGTTCCCCTGATGATAGGTACAGAAAGAGTCAGATGCTACATTTCCTAGATCAATGTTTAAGTTGGTTGGGGGAGGTTCAATTGCTTTGAAATGTAGGTTCCTTTTAAAGAAAGGCTTATAGGGCCTCTGGCCTTGGTTTCCCTCCCTTGCGCTTATCTTCATATTTATGATTTTGTTTGATAAATTCTTGACCATGAGTTGTAGGTCCTCTATGTCCCCACTCTATTTTTTGGGACCTTGTTCTATTTGTTTCCCTAGGGGTCTAGTCAGAAATAGTCCTCTCTTGGGAGGAGGTTGAACTTCTTTCTTAACTAATGAGACCTGGCATTCTTTACATCCCTTCATTTGGAACTCTATAGTTTTGGCTTCTTCAAAATTCTTAGCTAAGGTTGGTTTGGAAGCCCTTTTCACAAACATGGAAATAGAAGCTGGGAGAGCATTAGTGTATGCTTTGATTTGCAACTCTTGAGTAGGTTTAGCCTTGGGATGAAATTTGTTTAAGATGGTGGTGAATATTTGATTAAAATATTTAACCCTTTCCTTCAAACTCATGGTGGAAGAAAACAACTCAACCATCAAAGCTCCTGTAGTAGTTTCTTCTACAAATTTATCTAGAAAATCCTGCAAACTACGTCTTCATGTTGGAAATTCATAGGTCTGATAGCTAGTATGAATTTTTTGATAACATCTTCAAGCAATCTTGAGGTTTTAGGATCAAATTTAGGGAGTAATCTCTATGGGTGTCGAGGGAGGTTATGTACTCAGCCAGGGATGGCCAAATCATCTTTGGCCAACCAAGGTTGATTATCCTGAGGTGGGTTTCCCCTTTCTTCATCATGGTCATTTTTATCTTCCATGTATTCAGATCCCGAGTCAAACCTTTCTTCTTCCGAAAATTCGTCGGGCTCAGAGAATTTTTCAGCTGGCGTTTCAGGGATTAGATTAAGAGGATGTTCAATTTTGGTGAGGGAGAAATCTATCAGGTTTTTTATAGTGTGCACAAAAACCTGGTCGGGGGACTCGAGAACTGGTCTACTTATTTGTTTTCTTCGAGGAAGTAATGAGGCTAAGGGTAGCGCACCAGTCTGTCGAGCATAATCCCTTGTGATTATTTTGAGTTGGTTCAATTCCTCATGAGGAAGAGCATAAGGAATATTGGGAAAAATATGTTCTTCCTCATGCTGGGGTGAGTTACTCGTTCTAGGAGTACTCAGTGTGTGTGGATTGTCTTAGGAATGACTAGCCATGCATGTGGGCTGTTTTGAATCTACAAGCTATTTGAAATATTATGTGAAATATATATTCAACCATTCATTCCTCAAGCCCTCCTTCTAGCACAAATTATGTTGAGGGATCCCAAATCCCTTTAACTCAAAAAAAGGAACCAAACCTCCCACCGAGACCCAATTAGAATCTACAGTGTTTAATAGTGGAATGGTTACCCAGATCTTGCTATCCAGACAAATAATCGATGGGCTTTACATTTTCTTGGGAAGGTTTTCTCCTTCAATTCGAACGTTCTCTTTTTTTGTATTTTCTCTTATAGGTGGGACCGATACAAGATAAAGGCTGTTATAAACCAACTAGTTAACAAAGAAGGAAGAACTCAACTATTAGAGAAGGCTGAGCTTTGGGATAACTCTTTTTACTCTAGCATGCAAATAACAATGATCTACCACAAGCCTAGTACTAATAGATTAACCTGCTGGTATTCTGTTAAGGTCCTAACCCGCACATAGGTAGATCAATGTATTTGAATGTAATAAAGGTCAATATTAATAAGACCTTTCAATAAAATAGAATAAGGCGGATGTAAGAAGACCTAATAGAAGCTTCCGCTTCTAGAAGGATCTTC